>VZTD01000832.1:698494-732807 GCA_013397725.1 Rhagologus leucostigma | reverse complement strand
GGGCGCGGGAGGGGCGGGGCGGACGCCCCCACGAGCGCGCGCTGCGGCTCCTGACGCGCGTGTCACGGGCCGCCACGCCCCCTGGCGACGCCACGCCCCTACGCGCGAGTCGGTGCCATTTTAAGTGCGGGCAAGGTGTTGCTGCGGTCGCCCCGGGTGCTCTGGGCGCAGGGTTGCCGACTAGGTCGCTTTGGCTTTTTTTTTTTCTTTCTCTATTTTTTTTTTTTTCGGTTTTTAAAATACGGTTTTAGATCTTCTGTAAGTGCCGGCTATTCGCGGTGGGGTCACTACGCCTCTTTAGCGCTCTCTTCTCCCCGTGTCTAGGAGGGCCGGGGGACGCTGTTGTTTCCTTGCAGAGGCTGTCGGGGCTTCTCCCAGCCGCGTCCAAGATGGCGGTGGCCGGGCAGTTCCCTGTGTGCTGGGCGCCTCGCGGCCTCGCTGGAGAGATGGGGGCGTTTCTCCGGTGTTCCTGTCCTTTTCCCATGTCTTGTCTTCCGTTCCAGAGGCCCGGAGTGTTGTGCAGCAGGGTGTGGATAGCCTGAGGGAATCCTCCCACCCTTCCGCACCCCAGCTGCTGGGCCAGGCCGGTCCTATCGGCACGGCACCGTCGGCCGCAGTAGAACCGGAGGACAGGGTGGTTTTGCACGCCTGAGGCGCGGTAGGACCCTATGCTGGAGCCGGGACGTGACACCACGCATCTGTCACTGTTGAAGGAAGACGTGTACCTATCACTGTCTGTTTAGGTGACACGCGTGGCCATAAGGCCTTTGGGAACGCGTGGAGTGAATTTGCAGTGGGGGAGAAGGCACATTGTTATATATATGAAGTTGGTGTCTGTCAAGAGGAGGTTGCACTGGGAAATGGGTCTGTGGAACCAGTGCTGACAGAAGCTGTGATACAGGTGTGCCATGTGACGACGCTCCCAGTAAGGGATGGGAACTGGGTGTCATCTGTCCAAGACTGATAGTCCCAAAGTCCTCTTGGATAAAGTGTGGGAAGGAAAAGTCTGCAGTACACTCTGTTCACTGAAAAACTGCCTTAGCTTTTTTAGAATAAAAAAGCTGTATGCACCCACGTGCCATTCTTAACTGCTCATTTCACCACCTGATCACCACGTCACGCTGGGTTTGAAGTGGTTGAACACATCATTGAGTTTCATCTGTCACAACAGCGTAACAGATCTTGGTAGTGTAATAGATCCAGAGTCTCTAAGGGACTGACTAACAGCCTAACTAAAAACAGCAACGTTTGTTATGGCTCTTACACAGTCGTTCTTTATTGTTAGAACTCCCCAAAGACACCATGAAAGTCTGGATATGGTTGTTTTGTTGAACTATGGCCACAGCATCAATGAGGTTTATTTACAAGGGAGAAATGGAAAGTTAGAAGTACTGGGTCAAAACCTTTCCCAGCAGTAGTGATCATTTGCAGAAGACATGTGAGGAGGAACCAAAGGCTTCCGTGTAATTACTGATTTTTCAAAGTTGCATAATCTTTTGACTACTGCATTGAAAATGGGTATATACAAATCAGTGATTTATGAGCTTGAGTCTCTGTTCATAGTTCTCAGGACCACCCAAACCACAGTAAATATAAAGCTCGATCGCTGCTGTGAGCAGAAGCCCACATATTGACTTGTGTGGGGGTTAGGTATGTACATCAAAGAGCACGATCAAACCTAAGAACTCAGAAAGACAAACAGCAATTGGTAATGCTTTCTTATTACAGTGGACCCTGTATGATCTTGATTTTACCTTCCTAACTGGGCTTCTGCTGTATGTGCATTACTCTTCTGGAAAAAGAAGTCATTTATTTTCTATTTCTCGTATTTCAAATTCTGTATTGCACAACCAAGCAGCCAGACTTTCTCGTAATTCATGCTGTAGAGCATCCTACCCACTAAAATGAATGGGAACTCTAATGAAACTAAGATGTAAGCATGGCAGAATCTGCCTGGGAGTAAAGATGGAAATGCCAACTGTGCTATTAAGAAAAAAAAGGCCATGATATAAATGAGAGAAGAACCATGAGTCCTCCTGTTTTGGTATCTATGAATCTTCAACTTTACAGCATTAAAATATGGGCAGTTTTTATTTGTTCTAAATACAAAATGTCTTCTGAAAAAGATATTATGAGATGAGTAGAAAACAAACAGCTCACAGTACATATTCTCCCTTTCATCTTTGTCCAGGACTCCCACTGTTTTCTGTGCAGGAAAAACCAATACAATATGGTCCAATGTCTGTAAATGATAAAGCAAAAAAACATTCCAGTAATTTATTTCTGCTTTAATCTGGGTTATATTATTTCATACATATTTGAGACCCCTCAAGTTGCTTCATTTATACATGCAGTGCGTATAAATATTAACATTTGGGTACTGCAGTATTGCTTGACCGTGTTGAACACTTTTTAAAAAACAATTTCCATACTGGAAAAAAAGCTTCTTATAATAAACTGTGACAAGACATAGAATATGGTTCTTATAGAAATGTATTTGTGTTCCTAAAGAGAAATTATATAAATATTTAGGCACTAAAGTTCAACAGCTGACTCATCCAATGAAGAAATGCCCTGTTCTACAGAACACAACAGAAAGACTTTGAAATGGGGAGCTGTACTCTGATTCCTGCAGCCATTGTCAGCTTTGCTAGCATGAGTACTAGAACACAGTAAAGTTAATACCAGAGGAGTGTGGTGTTCAGTCCACCCTCAGTGAAAAGGTGTGTACCTAAAGACTGATATATTTACTGAGCTGTGGTAGTTTAAAGTATTCCACCTAAGCACACCAAAGTGCCGGCATTCAATTATCATGTAAGTTACCTTTGTTGATAATTTATAGTCCTTTTTTTTTTTTCTGGGCAAGGAACCAGAACTGCTAAAATACAGATGTGTGGTTTCTGCCACCTTGATACAGAGGCAGAAATTTCTGTGAGAGTGTCAGTCTGGTTAGTTAGAAGCTGTAACATCTTCAGCTGCTGGTATTCACTAGAGATTATCTGCCTGACAGACTCTAAAAGCAATAATCCATTGGTTGAACCGCCTTCTCTCTCCTGCAGGGAGTTATCTGTGGGACATGGATCGAATCCAAGTGATGTTGCACTCAAAATAAATGAGACATTTTTGTGGGGTCCATTTCTCAGGATCTGAGAGCACATGGACTCTCTTAAATCAGCACTGAGATTTCTGTCCTGAATGTGCTTCAGGTTACTTTCTTTTTGCTTTTGCCGAATGTTGTACATTATGAATTGGTAGAAGATAAACCAAGCAAGGGAAGAAATGGAGATGGAGGAGGCTGTTGTGTAATTCAGTCAACTCTTCTGCTAGTACAGACTTACTCCTAGTAGCTTGCTTATTAGTATTTTTCAAATTATTTTTTAAATTACTTAAAAAATTCCTCTGAAAAGTTTACACAGGCCCTGCTCTTCACTGCCAGCAAGATTTTCTGATATTCAGTCTTTCCCTGCCCTCTTTTCATTTATTCCTACTTGTTCCCATATGTATAAGCCCAAGTATTTCCTTTCCATCCTTAAGGTTTGCATTACTTAAGCATTTTCTGTCTGGAGACATGCCTCCATCTACCTCTGCTTTAACAAAACTGGATGTATTAAGCTCTTTTAGCCTTTCTCTATAAAACCACTCTTCCAGATGCTTGTTGCTGTTCCTCAAATTGCTTCATTTGCCTCAATTTTATGATGGATGACAGAGAAACGATGCACATACCACTATTGAGTCTGCTAGGGAAAAGTTGTCCTTTCGGAAATGTTTCGATAAACTTGAGCTGCCAAAGCGACTTTGCAACATTTTAGTGCTCTGCATCACTTGGCTATGTTTTTGAGCACCCTTAAGGAAGGTTTACTATCCTGTGGATCTGTGGTGTGTCTTTTCCTTGCCAATACTGGACCTGTGTGCTGAAGGCAGCCCTGCATTGAGGACCAGTGGCTCAGGACTCCCCCACTGCTTCATTTTCCATGCTAGCTTCAAGTCATTAAAGGGCTTTGTTTCCAGCATTGGTGGTGTTGTGAAACTTGAGCATGAAGAAAACAGGGGAGATATGATATATTGGGATTTTAATATTCAGGATTGTCTACAATAATTATTTTCAGTGAACCCTTCTTACTTTTTATTCAATGATTTTATTTTCTAGATAAACAGTGGTAGACCGGGGAGGTGGGTGGGTTATTTGTTCTGCTTCAATTTTCTGTTTGCTTAATCACTCATATGATCATGCACCTAAATTAAAATCCAAGGTATGCCATATGATTTTTGTTAATCCCATGAGGAAAAAAATCCCTAATTTCTTTAAGAATTTTACAATTTAGGAGTTAAATGTAATGATCTAGAAGTTAATTTCTTGGAGAAGGGGATGATGACCTTCTGATAGGGCTCATAATCTGATACTCACTTGCCCAATGAGAGCCCACTTTCAGCTTTGCCTTGATAAAAGCCATGACAGTCTTTTATTTTGGTTTGCCACATCTATCTAATAAAAGAAATGATGCAGTATTTTGCTAGCAATCATGCTAGCTGTAGTATCACTGTGGTGAACTGGGATGTGAACTGTTGCTGTGGATACACACCTGGAAAAATGCATGAAATAAGCATTAGCCTTGTTTATTTGACCACCAGTTCAGATTTCCCTACTGTTACATCAGTGTCTTTCAAATGGTCATTGCCACACTCTCCTATTGCGTTCCTGGCACCAGGCAGAGTGGGCCGGGCAGATCTGGGATGACCTAATTAGTTGTGTCTGGCATGTAGCTTTGATATATAAAAAGGTGGGGGCATGGAGGAGGCTGGCTAGCAATGGGTGTTGTGTGGCTGTAGTACAGTGACTGTTACTTGACCTAATGCATTTGCAGTGTCCCTATGCCCCATCCCATGCAGTGCTGTGCACTGGGTCATAGTGAATATGGGAGATAGAACACAAAGGGCTCTATCCCACCTCAAAACCTGACATAGCAGATGACTGCAACACCGGGTTAGCTTTGTCTGTAAGAGTACTGTCAGTGAAGGGAACTGCTCCTGTTTGACCATGTGTTTGTTAGATGCCTTGCTAGTTTGCTCTGGACTTTCCAGATTCACTCCCCAAGAGTGCAGCAATACAGCCCCATTTGCTGTCAGCACAGTATTATTGCCTCCCCCAATGTTTGGCAGCCACAATTTCAGATGTAGTGGATAGGTTATTTTGGTGTGACGGCAATGTCTGTGATATTTACTTCACCCATATTCCACAGTGATTCAGCAAAGCTGGAACTTTCTAACATAGTCCTCCTCTCTATCATAGTCTGGTAGAAATCCAAGACTGCTGACATGCTATCATAGTGTGGTACCCACAGATTCATGCTAGATAGCTGCTAATTTTATGGTAAATCCTGTGTATTGAATTTTCTGCCATAAGAGCAGACATCTTGTGCTAAAACATCCATGACTGCAGAAGTAATCTACTGATGCAATAGAAGAACAGAGAAAGGAGAAAGAAATAGAAAAGAAATGGGCCTGAACAGAATGCTGATGAAACAAATATCTTATTCAGCCCAAAGATACACAGGACTGCATCCTTAAGTTCCTAAAGCTTTTCTGAGTGTTGAAACTTCACTGGAAACCTGTTCTTTCAGTTAAATTGGATTCTACCAAAAAGTGATACACTCAGCTATGTGCTATCTTTTCTGATGAGCACATCCAGTAGCATTGCAATGATGTTTCAAAGGGTTTGTTTCAAAGTGATGTGCCAAAGGGTTTCTGTGCTTGGGTGAAAAGATGTTAGTTAATACTCAGACTGAAGTGCAACTCATTTTCATGGAAAGTTTAAAATCACCAACACACTTGATCATTTATCCAGTTGTCTCCATGAGATTCAGAAGCTCAGCCACAGACATCTCCATCTGAGATTTCTGGCCAGAGTTTATCAGTCCCAGATTACCTGCCAATGCTCATGGAACCTGTATCATAGGAGGGCATTTTTTATGAGGGACTGTTGATTTCAGTTTACAAGTTGAACAGAACAATAGATGTAGTGTGCAAATAGGGCACACATGAAATGCTATGGATTCTGGTTGCTGCCTGGGCCCCTCATCTTCAAAGGAGACTAAGTCAGAGACATCTGCACATGAAGATTAACTTGCAGGATGAGGCAGGATGAAATTCTGATGGTAGAATTGATTAAATGCCTTAAAAATTGAAAATGGTTCAATCTGGTTTTTACTGCTTTCTATGCATGTGGTGTGTCTTCTGCTCTATGTTTTTAAAGTCTCACTTCTGGAGGAGCTTGAGGAGTTTGATGATTACCTCATTGCCCTCTGGACAACACTAAATATTTTCTCCGTCTTAACTGAGTCATATGCTCTATGATATGAAGTATAAGTAAGGGGATGTCTGGACTTTCCTGTCCTTTCAGGTAGCCTAGGTTATCATTAGTACTGGCATTCTGTGTACAGGCTCTCAGATATGCACTTCTCTTTTGCTCTGCTGTTGTCTCTTTCATTTCTGTTTCTGGGTTGGATTGTATAAATGATGGCTCTTCACTCGTCTGACTTCCTCTCTGCTGCTGTGGGTAAGCCTCTCTTTCACTTCTGCATGTTATAATAGAAAAAAGAAAAAAAGAGACCAAAGGTTAGGGTAGACTCGCATGGTATGGCCTTGTAGGTTTGGAAAGATCTTGCCTGAAATTCTGTTGCTGTGAACTGATTGACATCACTTTAACATGTCTCCAAATGCTTATTATTTCATCTCTCTCACTGGGAAATAAAGGCTCCCAATAAGCACTACAGAAATATTTACAGGTGAGGGTTAGCCCCAGTACAGCCCCAGTATGAACATTCAAGGCTCTATTCCCTCAGCTTCCATGTTTGTTTGTGATCTCTTCACCTTCTTTTAAAGTGTGCTGTGCAGTCCTTTTTGTGCTGTAAGGCTCCAGGAGAAAGAGTGAGGTCTGAGGAGATGAGGTGCAGAGCTCATGAGTGTTGTCTCTTCCCTTTCACCCTTCAGAGGAGACACCAGGCAGGGCAGAAAAAAAAAGGCCAAAAAAAGAGAGAAGTGGCACCAGCTGAGCGGGACAGGACTAACACAGCTCCTGCAAGACACTTCAGTAACAGCATGGGGCCGACCAAATGGGATACAGCCAGTACTGCAGGAATTTGCTGCAGTTCCCAGTGCCAGCTCATCCTGACTGGGCTAGCATGTTTTACTCTCCTGCAAAATTCTCTCTAGTGTCTATCAAATTCCAGTCTGCATAAGCTCAAATATGGCTGAGTATGAGACATCCCAGTCTTTTGTTACACAACAGAGTACAAAAAGATTCAAAAGATGAAGTGCTGCCTTGGATGAGGAGCTGTGGTTGGTTGGAGGGCCGAGGAAGCCTGAGTTGAATCTCCTGCATAACTAGTTAATTTTTTGGAAGAAATTTGTTTTTGATAAGAACCTGCTGCTCTTCTTCCAGGTTCTGCTTTCCCATCAAGCAACACAAGAGCTGTCAGCCTTGCCTGTCCAAACTGAGGCATAGACGTCTGGGCACGCATCAGGGTGGAGGTGGAATTTAATCCAACAGAGAGAACTGAGAACCCAGAGAAAAGAGCATTTTGGAACTGATGTTCTCTCTGGAATATTAAAAGATCTTATACATACCTCAGGGATTGTATCTGTATGGATGGGTGTGGAGAGCTGCTTGCCTGCTCTTATACTTTGAGCTACCAGGTTGCAGGCCAGCTCTGACAGGAAAACTGAAACCGTGACAATGTGACACTGTGTGTGCATTCACCATAACTGTTCTCTCTGCAGGGCTTATCAACCGCTCCAAGCTCTTGGTTAGTGCAGCTACCTGATACCCAGACAAGTCTGGCTAACATCCAGCTGGCTCAGACCAGAAGCAACTGCATGCACCACCCTGCACGGGGCACTTTTGCTTAGTTGCAGTAGTCAGTTCCCACAATGGCTACTGCAGCAGTTGTACACAGACACAGAGTGAATTGCTAGTCACTGCAGTGGAAGCGAACTCTTCCTGTGACAACAACACTTTTAGTATATAATTTCGTATTTCATATTATATAATCCTTTTGGATTGTTCAAGTAAAATGTAAAAATGGCAATATATTGAAACCAAAGGAAAAAAATTAAAACCAGAGCAGCTCTAAACTGACATATTTAAAATTACTTTGAAATGAAATTAAGCTTTTCAAAGACAGATGGGTTTCTTGTGGCTCCAAAGGAAACAGTAAGCAATAAAATCCAGACTTACTTGTGCGTAAATGATTTAGGGGGCAAATGGGGAGGAGACGGTCACAGAGGGCTGAGCTGAAGAAAATACATTTGCAAGTTCTTCAAAAACCCACATAGGAGAGAGTTCTGCAGAAAAACAGAGTAGTATGACTCAACTTGATCCAGATGAGGTTTTCCTAGGGGAATAAAAGACAAAACCTTTGATCTTGGTTGCTGTGATAGAAAATTGAGTAATAAATAATGGTTCTGTTAACATCTTAATCATAGCTTATACATGATGTTCTCTTGCCAACATTCCTTTGCTTCTCATTGTACTTTGACACAGCGTGATTGCATGAGTGTATCAAGTAAACCTAATAGCTCTTCCAGAAGAGGCCTGTCTCCTTGTAGCCCACCAAAGCTGGATGTGTCAGAAGAAATGGACTAGATGAAAAGCAGCCAAGGGGACTTCCTGGCTGGGGATTGTGTAGCCAGCCATCAGCCTGCTTTCATGGAAATACTAGTAAGAGAAGAATCGCCAGGGAACCATTTGGGCAAACGATGACAGGTGGATCTGGGGAGTCAAACTTCTTGCTTAAGCAACATCTGCTGGTGTTGGAAGTATCCAGAAAGCCACACCACACTTAAAAATGAAGCAAACAAATCTTCAAGAAGAAGAACAAACCAAGATACCTTAGCTGTGATAACCTCCGTTTTAACCATAACCCTGCATGAAAAACTTGCATAGCAGAAGTTATGCCAGGTAGAAAGCAGAGATACCATAATCAAGCCTGAGCCCAGTAAGGGCTGGCCATGTCCCAAACTTTCAGGTGTTAAACTCTCAATCCCTTTCAAAACATGGTTATTTACAATGCCTTCTAGTTTACCTGCACATTGCTCTTAAAGTATAGGGAAAGCAAAACACTTAAAAATTTTCGTAGGTGAAGCTTTTGGTAGGTGAAGCTTTGTTAGATTTTTGTGTGGTTTGTGAGTCTTGTGATCTTTTTATAGCCAGAAAACTGAGATACAGAATGGTTACACTGATCAAAAAGCAGGAAGAGAGGGCACCAAGGCTTTGAATAGAAAACATATAAATTCATAAGAAAAGGTATGAGGAAGCATGTTTTTGAAACTATTATCCCTAATAAAAACCCAGCAGTGATGCTACAGTGATGTTCTGTGAAATTCTCACACTTTTTACTACATTTCACCTAGCATATTGATCTAATGACTGAGCAGGCTGTGGACTTTTGCTCAAAGATAGTAAAGACACAGTACCCTGCTCCAAGATGAAAAAGCTCTGTGTCTGCGCTTAGCAGATTAAGGCTGGTTCCATTAGTGTCAGAACCACCTCTGTACTGTTTTATTTGCTTTTACAGACACAATTGTCAATAATTATTTGGCCTTCTGTTTAAACAGGGAAACACCTGGTCATTGATAAATGAGTTGGTACCTTAGTGGCTACATGTATAGTAAGCTGTGTAAGTTTCTGAAGGACAAGTGAAAACTGAGTTATTTATAGTTTAACCTTTCATTTCTTTTCATGCTTCATATCTTTGAAACCAGTGTCATTTTTAGCTCGTCAAAATACAGAGGCACCAGTTTCATTTTTGCAAACCTACATATTTAAAGAAGGATGTTTAAACAGTGGTGGCAACTTTATATTTCTAAATGTTAGTGTTCTGGTTTTCATCTAAATAAAGGAAGCAGGATTTGCAGTTGAAATATAAGTTTGTAAGCACAAAAAATACAGTTGGGAAAAATATGTGGAGGAAAAAAAAGCCAATTAAAAATATCTGTGTTAAAATTGGACTGTAATGACTGCTGCAATATTGCTGTTACCAATGCAGCCGCTGTAAAAAGCAGAGTGCCAGGGCCAAGTACAGAAGCAAGAAGAATTAACTTTTAGCTACTCCAGCAGGGCAGAGGCCTGTGAATCACACTAGGAAGCCCAGATCAAATCCTCTTATGTAAACATCATACAGGGCTGGCTCTAATCCTCCGCGCACCCTAGGAGGACTGCTGATGTGGCATTCTCCAAACACACATTTGCTTTGCGTAATCGTGGGCAGTTGCTCTCAGGTGCAGGAGGCCTAAGTGTGAGCCTTCGTATCGTCTGCTCAGAGGGAGCAAAAATAGACGGGGGAAGGCAAACTCTGTACGTGGCTGTGGGCTCCCAGGGCCACCCCATACACCTCTTGTTGTCACTGTCCTCCCCAGAGACAGGATATCCTCCCCCCAGAACACCAATATCTCATGCCTGGGTTCAAGCCCTCGAAGAGCCAGGTGGCCTGTCCCAGTCCCAGGTCCTCCTGGATCTGCAGTCATGTCACTGGTGTCCCCCTTCTTTTCCCAACAGTTGTCTGCTTCAGTGAAGAATGCTGAGGACCCATCTCCTGTTTCACACCAGTGTTTAACTTGCTGAATCAGGACTTCATGTAATGATTCAGACCCGGTTTCTGGTGACTAATGCTGGGCGCTCCCTTCCTCCTAGGCAGCAGTAGCTCCTCAGTGCTCCCAAACTCTCTTCAGCCAGGCAGCTATAGGACTGGAGGCCAGATGTTCTGTTTACTCCCACTAAACAAGTGGTGGCTGTTTTTTATTTATACAGCAGTGTCAATTTTTAGTCTGAACTTAACTTTTTTTCTTTTCAATCTGTGTGGTTATATGATCAAAAAGTATAATCCCTGCAGATGCAGGTCCTATAGTTTACAGAACTGATTTTCTTGACGAAAATCTGGGTGGGGTACTGTGAAATTTCTGTTCATGTTCTTCTCACTCAGCGGGGATCAAATGTGAAATAAAGCAAATACCTTAGGATGAAGACCTTATTATAGGCATGGTTTTATCTATGTAAATCTTTCTTCTTCCAGGTTATTTTATCATTCAGACATAGAAGTTTAAGATTTAGAGGAGCACTCTGAGTTAAAGCTCTGGCACAACTTCCATTTCCCTCTCCTTATCCATCAAACACAAAAAGTGTGATATAATACAAACACAGCAATTTCCCACAGAGACAACCATACAGCATCACAGCCAGGTGCTCTCTGCAACTTTTCCCTATTTCGTTCAGCAAGATTTTGAAAGCATTATCAGTTTGATCACTGCTGTGTTTTCTGTGGTTGAAGGAAGCTCACCAGTCCTCACAGGCTCCAGTGTCAGAATGCCTGCTCAAATCAGGGAGATACCCTGAGTTCTTAATTCTAGATTATTGGTGAGACAAAAATGTTTGTTGTATCAGCCAGGCCCATCCATCCTGTGCAATTTGTCTCTTCAAGGTTTCAGTGAAGAAACCAACGACATCCCCTGAGAGTTAAGCCTTCTTAACTAATCTTCTAAAAGAGCTTCAGAGACCTTTTGGCTTGGTCTGGATCTTCCTCCTATGGGTTTTCCTGAATGTGCTCAGTTTTCATCTCTTAAATTAGATAATTTCTCATCCTCTGAAATATCTCTGGTATAAGCATGAATATGAAAGGTACTCTGCAGACCTTGCAGTGGTTTGTGCTCTGTCTTAATTTGTCAGTGTCAGTGTAACTAGATGATGCAGACTCCCAGTCAAAACCAATAACACATTCAGCTCTTGACTGTAGGAAAGTTTGCTGCTATTTTGAATTATATTTCTTATAGCTATTGCAAAGCTTTGACTCAGTTGTTGGTGAAGCAGCCGAGTAGGTTTTTTTTAATAGTTCCAGTATGGGGAGTTCAAGATGATGTAGATGTGGTCAGGCCATTTTCCACCACCCAATACCTCACAGATATCCACTATGACAAGGAAAAACAAAAAAAAGCAAAGGCACATTGTGGTATATCACCTGATACTACACCCAGTCGCATGCTCAAATTCTTGCAAATTTAGGGTAAATGACTTGTATTAGAGCAACGGCTTCTATTCTTTGTCCTCTGTGAATATTTCCTTAATACCTAGACAAAGTGGGATGTTTCACAATTCTTGCCATGACATGCTGTGAAATGTTTGGCTGTTGTCCTTACAATCTGGTAATGTCAATCACATTTTTGTTCTTACTTAGAGCTCAACTTTTGATGCCACGAGGCAGCATCCTGACAAGGAGAAAACCTGATGGCACAGCTGTAGTTTCAAATACTCCAACAGGTTCACTTAGGCATACTATTACACAGTGACCTAGTTTAGAGCTGTCATGGAGAGCAATTAATCTTTGTCACTCCATACTCATTCTAGAAGCACCTCAAGCCCAAAGAACTCCCTGGAGCCACATCTCTTCCTGCTAGATTTCTGTGGAGGGATTCTGTGGAGTTTTGCTCCAGAGCACATTTACTTGCTTCAGTAGCCCAGAACACCTTCAGGGTCCCTAGATGAAGGCAAGAGCAATAGAAATACTGATCACAAAACATAATCCACTGAGTTTACACACCCCCAAAGTTGATGGGAGATGAATTTCTTTTGAACTCTGCATCACCCACTCATTAGTACCTCCCAATGTTATTCAGGCAGTACATTTCCTCCCCCTTCAGCTTGTAAGTATTTTCCATGGATCATATTTTCACCAAATCACAACTCTTTTTAGGTGTTGATTTCTGCACAGAGCAGCAAGTGCCTGGACAGCTCTTCACACATGTTGCTCTGGTTGTTGGGTGCTGACATCTCTGCAGCTCCTGCTTTTCTGGATGAGGCTTCCCTCTATATGGGCAACTCCACCTCCTTTGGCTTTTGTCTGCATCATCTGCAAATACCATCTGGCCTGGGGGGCCCCTAAAACAGCTTCATTCACCTGACCCATGGGATGCCTATGAATGCATTGCAGTTGGGTGTCCTCCAACTCTTTAGTCACTTCACTAGAAATGTTTCCTTGAAATGCTGCATCTGGTCTAAATGACTCATCCCGAGGCTGGGAATTCACAGCTGATACCTTTGAAAAAAAACCGTAAATTTCTGTCTCAGTGTTTATAGCTCCGTTGCTAACCTGTCCATGGGGTTATCTTCTGCGGCTATGAGTTGCCTTTGTGCAAACTCTTTTAAAAGTAAATGTTAACACAAAAGTTTCTAATAGTCTCCCATTGGGCACACAGTCTCCCTGTATTACTCATTCCAAATTCAATATACAAAGTTCTGCCTCGTTAAAACTATCTTCTGACCAGAAGAGGGAAACTCCCAGCAAAGCTTCCTCACTGCAAGTAACCACCTCTGTGGAGGTTGCCCTTTTGCTGCTTTTTGGTTTGCTGTTCAGTTGCAATTTCCAAGGAGCCACATTTCTGCTTTTTTTCTTCCTGCACATCAAGAAAAGATTTATAAGACTCTGCTTTGCAAGATGCATAGCCCACACATGAAAAATTTTGACAAAAGCTTTTGGCCTTGACATGCTGTCAAGATGGCGTCCTGCTTTCCCTTTCCCTTTAGCTCAGTGACTGGAAAGCCCTCCTAGTCAAGGCCAACAAATTTCTCTTTAGAAGGGTTTTTCCTGTTTTGAGCCCACTGCGTAAGTCCAAAGTACACAATGGCTACCAGGGAAAGGCCCAGCATGGAGAGCAGCAGTGCCCTCCTTCACTGCCTCTGGCTCAGAGGCAGCAATTACAGTATAAAGCTGCATAGTGTGTTATTAATAAAATAGTACACCATCTTTTGGAGGAAGTGCTGTCTGGCCTAATATTTTTAAACTACTTATTCCTTCACCTGTCTCAGAGAGAGCAGGCACTGGGTGTTGCAAACTGGAGGCAATTGAGTTGCTAGAAAGGTAATGGTTGAGTTAAAGACCTGCTCAGGTTTTTGCAGAGGAAAGCTTAAGTCAAGTCAGGGCAATGATGGGAGACTTACAAGACTCTTCTAAACCTGAATTTGGCCCTTGAACTGGGAGAATCCTACAGAGTCCTGCTTTCAGGTGACCAGGCTTGCTGCTAATACACTTTTCTCAGTAGATGAACAGCAATCAAGGCAGTTTGCCAAACTGCCTTATCCTCTTTATTAGAATGAAAGAATATTGACTCATAGCTCTGCCAATTTGTTTGCTGTGTGGTCAAAGATTTATAGGGTGATCTAAGGCACTGATCCAGGTGGGTTACCAACACCTTTGCAATAAAATATTTAAGTCTTTGTCTTAAGTAAAATAGATGTTCTTATGAAGATTAACATTAGAATTGTACTTAATGGAGTTTTTGCTCTCTTTTTTTACTTTACAGAAAAGAAAGGCCTAGAATAATTTCTTGTTGTGACAGTAAAATCTCACTTAACTTTCTAAGCTCTTTATTGTAGAATAAAGACTTTCATATAGCGCTATGGCTGACGTGTAAAGATAAATAGCATTATTTCATTTTTTCTGTGACTCACTGAACATAAGTTCACATTTATTCAGACTTTGTGGAGCAGAATGATGGATGGGAAAACTATAGTTACCAGGCAAATGAATATTTTAGTTCATTTAATTTATGTTGTATATCTACCTCTATAATAAAATGCAGACATTTGGGGCAAAAGTCTTGTTTGAGGCCTATGGCTTTTGATCTAAGATTTGCAGGCAGCAGACAGACTTTTTATTCCTTTGTGTCTATGGGAGAACTAGAGTTATTAATGCTGGTAAAATAACAGCTGCTGAATGTTATTTCCATATGATCCAGCAATTATAGCACGCGCCATCACCTGATAACTTAGTTGTTCTCTTTTACGGTCCTCACTGTGATGGTTTCAGATATTTAAATTCTTTATCCTTCTCCCAGTGTATCAGATGACTCTAAACAGTCAGTGTGGTCCAATAGGCCCTTTGCAGAAGGCTCTGCTTTTTTTCTTTTCCTAATGGGGAAACTGCTTAGTAAGCAGGGCCTTCTGGGCTCATAAATAGAAATACTGGATGAGTGTCCTGTTTCTGTGCCTGCCTCCTTCTTGCTGAAGGAAGGCCATTTTTAAATTTTTTTCCATAATTCTGACAGTGAGAGTTACTGAATCCTCATTGCCAAAGATATCTGAGATCTGCCCAGCCATTTGCTGTACCTCTGAGACTGTGATGCTGCACCTCTTATCCCTGTGGTGTGACTTCAGTGCTTTCCTTTTGCAGAGGAGGGATAAGGGCCTTCGGAAGCTTCTGGTCCCATCACACCTGGTAATCCAACTGCCTTCTACTTACCTGGCATACTGCAAATTTTTATTAACAGCAAAGGCTCTGACAAAAGAGGAACACAGGAATACAAGGAATACAAGGAATAAATGACCCAGCTATAAAAGCATCTATTTTCTAAGTTGATCAAGTGATAAGTCACGGACTCTTCCTCTTACTCCTTCTTCCAGCTGCTAGACACTTCTGCAAATACTATATAAAACCAATAAGGAATTAAATGCTGTGTGTTGCTAAAGAATTGATATATATGCATGGTTCAGTTCTGCAGTCTGTTCCTTTCCAGTGAATCCGGGCATGGTGAACAAAACCACCTATATTTTAAAAATTCTGGAAGAAATCACTTAAATACTTAAATAATTTGAAGTAGAGCAAAGGGTACCAGCTACCACAGGAGACTGACTTTTTCTGGGTGTTCACAAAGTTATGCTTTCTGCTGATTTTACTTTGTTGATTTTCCATAACTCAATTGTCACACTGCTTTTTGTGCTTGACTGCTGAACAGCTTTTGGTCATGGACTTCTTTTGGCTAAACAGATACAGCTGAAGTTTTCCCACTGCCTGAATTCTTTAATTGGAAAACACTCAAGACAAATACGAGAGGCCACCAGATCCCTTCCTGTCATCTGCAAGTAATTTTCAAAGACTACAGAGAATGTTGTAGACATGTCAAGTTTTCAGTAATCTCAGAAGGAGAGAGGGAATATCCTAAAGTAAATACCAAGTAGTATATGTTATCTGTCCTAGGAGGCTAGCATGCCAATTGAACCAAAAATATGCTCTTTATTAGAAAACTGCCTGCAGCTTTAATCAGCTTTAGCTGATTTTTTTTTTCACAGTACCATATTTACCAAGGTGTAGGGCAACCTTGAATGAAAGGTGGCCTCTCACTGTCTTAGCAGGCAAAAAATTCAAATATCATTGTGTGCTGAAAATTCTCTTAATTATCATTGCAACACAGAATGATCCCACCTCTAACAAGCCATCTCTAGTGCCTGATGGAGACAGAAGAATTAATGTGGAACAGGAAATATGCTGGTTGTAAGGGCTGGGCTTGTTCTCAGATGAGACGGTGGTTTCATGTGAAAACGAGAAAAAGTCATCAAATAAAAGTTGTACCTCTTTAAATTTTGGAGGGTATTTACAGGAGAATTCCTGGAGAGAAGTGTATGGAAATGACAGTAAAGACTTCTTCAGCAAAGAGCACATGGTTTTGTGCCTATGATACATGGATGATGACATGGATAATGACCTCTAGGGCAATATGGTTTGGGTTTATGGGTTTCTACAACATAACCCATACACTGGTGGAAATAATTGTATCAGTAATTAAAGGTGTACCTGACAAATAGATCCTAGGATCAACAACTGTGGGAAACCACAGCAGGTTCGGTACTGAGTTTGGTAACCAGACTGTAAAAGGAAGAACCATGAGCTGCAGGTACTCCTTGTTAGCAGCAGTGCCTTCAGCTGGCATTTCAGGATGCTGTTATTATGTAGTACTACCCTTAGCGATCTTCTGAAATGTTTTATAAAATCACAAAAGTAATTACATTTTTGCCCAACCTTGTCCAGGAGATAAGGAGACAGTCATGCCTTTTCTGTATGTAGCCAGACAAATCCCAGGCAGAAGTGCTGCCTTCTGTCTTTGAGCACTGCTTTAATCTCTGGGCAACTTGTGATTGCAACACGAATCCCAGAGGTTAGCTAGAAGTCCTAAACATGATACATTCATCTCAAACTCTTCGCATACTGAATATTTCACTACTGGAATGTGTTATGAAAATTACTTTATTTAATTTAGTTGATTTATGATGTAGGCTACAGTTTCTTTGGTAATCAGATTAATGCTGAAAAAAAAAATCCAAATATCCAGGTTTCCAAGGAGAAGTCCTTTCTCTTCCTCCTTCCCTCATGCCTGGTTCTAAAATCTGGAAGAAAAACCCTCAAGTCATTAAAAGTATAGAGAACCATAGAATCATTAAGGTTAGGAAAGACCTCTAAGATCATTGAGTCCAACCATGTTTAGCTAGCAACAGTATTACTGTATGTAATAACAGGTCTGAAGAAAAGACTACTCAATTTTTTAAAATTTCGCAATTCTTCTGACATATCCTATCTTCCCGGAGAAGTCTGAAGACATGCTTCAGATGTAAGGTCCTGACTGCACACATAATCATGTGATTGACTGAATTTAGCTGTAGCATTTAGACTTCCAGTTTACAAGTTTGTTGGGGGCCATTCCCAAACATTTCTGTTCACTCAGCCAAGCAGAACGTAAGCTGTCCTCTAAAAATAGGGAAGCTGATATAAAATTATTTTGTTTGGACCTGTATCCCAATATTGCACATAGTTAAAGTGCTCAGAGCCACGTGAAAACACAGCTTTGAACCACAGGAGAAAAGTCATGGCTCAAGGATGTATTATGCATACGTGAGGACTACGCTGATGACTTGACAGCTTACAGATGCTTGGAAGGAATACATTTCAGGAAGGCCAGGGCTGGAGATCATTGCCTGGCGTCTCTTCAGCTCTGTAAACTGTTCTCTCCGGGATCAGGTTTCAGAAAGGAATGCCGTCACAGGAGATTTAACCCGATGACTAAAACTGCTGACTTTCCAGTGTGACGTTTAACCTCCCATTCCACACTCCTTGCTTGCTTTATTTACTAATCCAGCCTGTAGCTGTGATGTGGCAGAAGAATGGGGATAAATATGCCTTGAGAGCATATGTATGAGTGGACAAAGTACCACCCACTGCCCCAGCACTATAGCTGTAGAAGCCCAGAGAACCTGACTTTCTGTCAAGTTCTGATTCTGGTGTTGTCACTGGTGTCACAGTAGCCTCTCCTCTGAAACAGTAGGAAAAGCCCTCATCTGCAGTCAGGGAGAGAGCATGAACAGGAATTGGACCTCACTCCCAGCTGAAAAATTAACTATAGAATAGAACATCCCAGGCTGCAATATATCTTCTGTTTACATTCTCCATGCTGGGAGGGAGGATCTGGACAGGGCCCACTGCAAAGGCAACAGCTGCAGGGAGGTTTTAAAGCCACATCGTTCTAATAGACGTGGCTTTCTAGTGTCAGGAGATTGATTTGGGACAACTCCTACAAAATGTATCTTTTGGTGTGTTTCAACAAACCACCAGCCAAGGGTAAAACCTCTAACTGTTCAGAAAGATCAATAGTACTTAAAGGATAACAGTTTCTTAATGTCACAGAAATACCAAGTTTCTTATTATCTGCTCTTTTGTAGCAGCAAAAATACACCTCAAGATAGAAAAGTCCAAAATGGGAAGCCAGATAAGCATTGCTAACTTGTGCTGTGGACTTGGTTCAGTTGCTCTCCATGTTCAGATGCTCTTTATGAGTGACAAGGTTTTATCCTGAATCCCAGCTAAGTCATGCGATTTTATGACTCTTCCTTCTTGTCCGTCCCCTCCTATCAAAGGTTGATGTTGGCAGCCATCATGGAAGAATTTGAAACCGTAGGCTTCCTGAAGCCTAAAAAAGAAGAGAAAGCAAACAAACCCACCTTTAATGTGTATATACATATACATATACACCCATACATCACAGGTGTATGTGTAGATGGTGTGTGTGGGTGCTTCCTTATGCATCTGTCTGTCCGTGTGGAGGGAGGGCAGGAGATACACATTTCACAATCTTTGTGAAGGCAAGGATTTCATGTTTGGCAAGGCAGTTCCTGGCACTGCCAACCCTCTAAAAAAAAACCAATAATGAAGGATTGCAGATACACAGCCAGTTTAGAGAGGACTCTCAGCCTGTTGCCAGACTAGGCCCTTTAGGAGTCTGAGCACTTATGGCTGGATCTTGCAAGCATTTGATCCACTCGAGCTGTTTTTCACACGGATAGAGGTGGTAGTCAGTAGGGAGCAGGAGCTACCCAGGAGGGAGCACAAAAGCTCCATCTCTTCCAGCAAGAGATTCCAGCACCCTGATACTGCACGTAGTTTTCTCACTTGTGGTGGTAGTTTGCATCATACTTTGTGAGGTCAGATGCTAAGTATCCAAAAATTACATTCTTCCTCATGAGTAAGCTTTAGTATGATCTGGAGTGACTCATCACGTTAAAGGGTTGTAAGGTCAAACCATTTATGAAAATACTCTTTTAAATATTGGCTGAGTTTTTTGAGAAGGATATTTTGTGTAAAAAGCATGAAGAATTTCATCCACTAGATATTAAATATTCAAGGGGTCTTTTGGGTCAAGATTTGTAGTTCCATAAGATGTAGACTTTCTTATTTGTTTCTTATTTTTTTCTATGTGTCAAAATAAAGTGTAAAGCAAAAACTGGCAAATACTCATACTATCCAATATATTCAGACTTATTTAATTAACTTGTCAGGCTTGGTTTTTACCAAGCTAATTCTGTGGCTATGACAAATTGTATCTTCCAGATCTGATTATTCATTAAACATCTGCTGTGAATTTCAGGTTCCCTCATGCTTAAAATACAGTACATGTATAATGGGATTAAGAATTAAAATATGTTTCTTAATTTTATTTAATTTATGACTTTCAATTACAGAATTTAAATTCTAAGGATGCTGCAGAACACATCAGCTAACTATACTGAGCTAATTGACAATTATAATAACTTTTTTTGACTGCAGCACATATATTTTCAGACCTGAAAGCAATAACTGGATTGCTTATTACTGATATTAGTTTGAAAGCTTTGCTTTTGTTTCAGTGGTGGGCACATTTTAATCCACTTTTGGAGTAAATAATGAATGACTGAATCATCATTGCATTTATCAGACAGATACAATGATGAAATTAAACATTATTTTAGAGTATTGTTTTCCACTGTTTCTTGAGTTGCATAGTGAGGTCTTGGGATGAATATTTCCGTGCTGTACTATAGTGCGAAACTTTGCTCTCCTGTGGTCGTGGAGCAGGATTAGAGTTGAGGTTCTTGGTAGCTGCTGCTCAGAAACCCCAGCCTGGCCCAGCGCACACAAATGGCTACAGGGAAGTTCTCTCGGATTCCTATAGATTCTGGCTTAAATGGCTAAGAGCTGTGTTCCAGTCGATACATTATTGTCATATGTCTGTTTCTTTAGAAAAAGTGATTTCATGCTTTCTATCATGAAGGTGACATATCACACACACACATACATGTATTTTTTTATAATGAACTATTGTCTTTGTGTGGCTGACTTCATTTTCTCCATTCAGTGCTATAAGACAACTGTAAGCACAATCTTAGGTAAAATTTGCATGAGAAATTATTTGCAGCAAGCAGCCAACCACCACTTCATTATACTCACAGGAAACCCCTTCCCCTCTCAACGAAACAAAAATTTAAAAATAGGACACTGTATGCAGAGCCTGATGTTATTGCTGCTGACTTCAGCTGCACTCCTGTCATTTATGACAGTTGTGTAGTTTGCACAGGTCTTCACAGGCTGAGAATATGCAGAGAGAAACGCAACATTTTTGAAAAGGCCATTAAAGTAACAAGCAGGAAGGAGGACGCAGTGTTGCAAGTTTAAAAAAGAACACAAGCTTCCCAGTGTCGTTCTGACACGTCTTTTAATCTGGGAAGGAAAATAACACCTGAACAAGTTGCCAGAGGTTGCTTTTCCTTCTCAAGTAACTTCAAAATCCGAATGAAAGACTTTTCCAAGAGGCATTTTCTGCTTCAGCTACTGCTACTGGGCTGGGAAATGCATTAATTCAAGCAAGTGCCACAGCTTGTGTTAAGAAGGCCTCACCAACCCTAAAATGAACTGAAAATCAACAAATATTTGTATCTTACCAGGCAAACACCTGTCAGGAGGATTAAGATTTGATGTCAATACGTTATACTTCTCACAGCCCTTTTATATGTGATATCTATGATGATACCTTATTATCTCCTTTCCCTCCATAACACCTTCCTCCATGGCATCCTCTTGTGCATGGAGGAAGCCCCCTGAGGCCATCTCATCCACTGGTAATATGTTTTCAAGTCTCTTTTCTGCTGTGGTGTCTGTAAGTAAACAGCTGCTGTTTAACAGTTTGAGCGAGGTAGCTGTAAAACAGGAGCTGAAATGAAAGCATAAAAAACTGTGATACAGAGGGCTTTTTACGTTTGTCAGTCTCCCCCCCTCCGAAACAGTTATGGTGCAGTTCTCTTAAAGTCTTATCTACGAAGGGCAACTCAAGTGCAACACAGAGAACTAAGAACATGTGGGAGGTTCTAATAAACATTAATTAAATATTTTAAACCAATTATATGAACACCCAGCCCCAGTTAACTGAGGCTGATTACATAAGCAGACATTTTGCTGCTGATGGTGCTTCTTCCCTGCTTGGCAAAAATAGCTGGAAAAGGGTGTTTTCTGATTTGTAAAAGTAGTTTGTGCCACTGCCAGTTTCATAGTAATATGAATCCAGCTTCACAGTCTGAGACAGAAAGCCTGGTTGAAGCCATAGTAGGCAACAAGCCCTGACTAGAAGTAAAATAATCCTTAAATATTAGGTGTTCCCCAGTGACAGGTTGAAGGGGCTGCACTTAAGGTGCTGTCTGGCATTCATGGTGAATTTTGTCTTTCAGTTTTTGAGGAAAGAAATGAGTTCTGCAGTTAGGGATGGTTTCAATAGGGAAAGATTCAAAAAACCTTTCTGTATCCTCTCCCTGACTCTACTCTGGTGACTCCACGTGTGCAGCTGCCCAAGTCATTTGACTTTGGGCAGAAGATAACACCTGCCTCCTCATGCTGCCATGAGATTAGCCTCATGTTTGTAAAGCGCTTTGGCAAGATTAGGAGCTAAGTGTTACTTGGGAGCCCTATACTCCTGTTTCTGACACCACCCCAATAGCCAGGGCTTCAGCAGAAGGCAGACGTCTTTTGCAAGCCCATGGGAGAGGATGCAAACAGCCTCTACCATAGCCACTCTTTAGAGGAAGCCACCTTTGTGAGGCCATGCTGTGCTTTAAAATTACTGTTTAATTTGCTCAGCCTGTCATTGTTAATATGCAGCTGTATATATTTTGTTGTCTTCCATTCTGTGGTTATATTGGGCAGGTTTTTCTTTTGAGCAGCTGCTCTGATCGGTGGGAATAAGGAAACAGAAGTAGAAGGGCGGAATTGTTTTACACTCAGTGTCATTTTTCATATGTTTTACTTGCCCGCCTCTGCTTCTTTGGGAAATGGGAAGTGTCCTTCCTCTCTTTTTCTAAGCATCTATGCATTTTCCTGTGCTCGTGGGAAAAGCAGCGGGGCAATGACCTAATTCAATGCAAATGAAAGGGATTTCCTAGCAAAGGATGGTAATTGGCGCAGTGCTGCAGGTATGTGAAAGCACTGAATCGTAACCTGGGACTACTGAGAGAGGAAGACCTCTGCCATAACAGAGCTATAATCACCTCGCACTTTCACTAATTGCCAAGAGCTGGAGCTCTAAAGCACCATGCTAATTTTTATATAAAATCTATTAAATAGCTAGATCTTGTCCATTTTCTCCAGCTGTTCCTATCAGCCCTCATTATCACTGTCCCTCAGTAGCCAGTTTCAAAAATGAATGCAGTTCCTGCAGCCTTCCATTCATGAAACTCCTGCAGTAGAGGACACTGTAAAGAATAAAAAGGAGACAATTGCTCAGCACAATATAATGAAATGGGCTGTAGGCCTGGCTTCCCCTCTCAAAATTAAACCAGGAAAGATCTTCCAAACACAATGCCTGGCCTCAAAGCAGACTCTTACATACCTATTGCTGATATTCTGTGTCATGGGGGTGCTGATGGTCACTCCCGCTTATATTTTCTCATGTCTTTCAGCAGAGTCATCAGCTGGGCAGGTTTTCAGGAATAGATAGTATACATTGTGTTTTTGTAACAGCTCTTCATTCTCAGATGTGAACATCTTCTAAACATTTCTTTTATCTCTTACTAATTTTATCAATCTCTTCCTTTCCCTAAAAGTTCTGATGATATAGTTGTGTGTTCCAAGTATGAATTTCTTCAGAGTGATAGAAATTACAGGACAAAGTAAACCAAATAATTGAAAGAGAAGATTCTGTTGGAGCATTGAAAAATAATTATATTTTTCTTGCTACGTGTGCAGATCGATCCAAGTGCAGAGGGGGTGAAATATGTTTTTATCTTGCTCATGGATCCTCATTCAACCCATCAGTTATGACCCCGCAGTTGAATGTGGTAAATCAAAGCTAAAGACTGGCTCATCCTGGATTCTGGTTTCCAGGATGCTGATAATATTTTTCAAAACCAGATACTTTTTGGCAACATTTTGGTGCTGCTTGTTTAGAGTTTGTGTCCAAAGGTGGAACAGGGGCTGTTACAGCAGTGAGATTTATTCTGTTTCTTTGAGACTGCTCTGGGAAGACCTGAAAGGGGAAGACTGATGGAGTCTCTGAGAGGACACTTTACCAAGAAGTCAAAAGAGGGCAAGCAGGACTTTCTGTAGCAGCTTACTAAAGAGCTCCTTGTTTGCTTTCGGGGGCAACAGCATTTTCTATGCTTACCATTGTGACACTGTGACAATACCAGAAAGAGAAAGGTATTCAACAGTTGGGTGTACCTGTCACCATGTGCTTATTTAAATACTTGTCAAAACAAATGATTCCACAAAAAGAATAAGAACTGTAAGGGCCAACACCCTCTTGCTAGTTACCTACATCTTAGAGTGTATTTGTGCTCACTTTTATGGCTAAACTCAAAGCCTTCTTTGGCTGGAGACCCTTTATTTTGCTGACACAGACCACAGAGTGTGGACACAGTGTGCAATCACAGCTTCATGTAAGTATTCATTGCAAGGTCACTTCAAGACAGACAGAATTTAAGTGCATCTGAAGGCAATGAAATACCTGCAGGAAATGGAGTCTGATGTGATTATTGCTTGCTAATGTCCTGGGCACACTGGGGGCCACTTCATGGCACAGATTTTCTTACTGAAGTGGATTTTTGATATGGGATTCAGAGCTTTTAGGTGCAAAGTGGTGGAAAGGCTTGTTACAGTATTTTCTTAAGCAAAGTTGAATAGAAAAAACCTCAGTATCTCTCTGTAAATAAATATCCTGGGCTTCAGCATAGTTTTCAGATAGGCTGTCTCCTTATTTCCCTCCTGAATAATGCTTTGGATAATAATTGAGAAAGGATGAAGAAGGGTAATGATAAATTGATGATAAACTTCTAAGAATTAAGAAACAGAACATAAAGTTATTCATTGTATGGATGAGTAACAGCTGAATCACAACAGAGGCTTGAATTGGCAGACCCTTTGAATCTCTATTCCAAGTGAAATTCCAAAATAAGAAGTCATTTCAAAACAAAAAAAATAAACTTGAGGTTGCCCATGGAAGTAAATTTTTGGATTTTTTTTCCCCTGGACAACATTCTGAATGACGTATTTGTTTGTCCTTTACTAATTTTCCCTTAAGGTCTTTGAACAGCCAATAGTTTTGGCTCTTTACCATGCAGTGATGTGGGAAGCTGAAGAGAAAGAAACTAAAAAAGCCTGATTTCCTCAGATTTTTCGACTGTTGAGAAGCCAGGACTTGGAAGTCCTGGAAAAACCTTCACAAGAGCATCTGTTTTGGAACCTGGAGCTGAGGTATTGTGGGATAATTCATACGACGACACAGACTAATCACGAGGGCCTTGTCATTTAAATGCTCCAATTACTTTTTTTCTGCAATAGCTTCTGCTCTTCTCCACATCCCACAATGCATTCCAAGGCTACTATGATAATTGGAAGTATATTCCTGTATGTGAAGTGGACTTTAATTAGCACCTAAGGGGCACATTCTGGTGTCCTGACTCACGTGGCATGGATGTACTTCTGAGTCGCTCCATCACAGCCTGTGGGACTGCTCATGAAGAAAGGTACTTCCTGGCCCAGACAAAGGCTGGCTTGGAAGCTCTGAGCCACCCAGATGGGACAAGAGGCTCCACTGAATCTCCAGCATGCAATGCCATGGCCCGGGGCCCTATAAAACAATAGTTACACTAACACTTCCAATTATTTTCGTCAACTAGTAAGCAATATGAGTGGCTCCAGATTTTAAGTCTCTGAGCAATGTAGAAATACTGTAAAAACTGGGATTGCAGGCAGCCTTGTAACAAATTAGTAACTTTGACTATTACGTGAGTCATCTGTAAAATGGGCCCTGAGTTACAAAGACACACACCAACTGTGGGGGATATCATGGAAAATTAAAATTGATGTGACATAATACTATTTCATTTACAATAAAAGTACTGCAGATGGAAGTGATGGGAAAAGTAGGAGGGGCAAAAGTCCACTGATTAGTATAATTACACCCATGCATCTGCTTCCCAAAGGCAGGTTGCAATTTCAGCTCAGTATCAGCACCTCCTGCCAGCCATGCAGCAAGATATCTGTGACCTGACATCCCACCTCCTGCTCCGTGGGATGAAGCTGGCAGCCAGGGTGAAAAGAAACAAAAGGCACTGATTAAAACAAAAAGCCTAGTCAGCAGGTTCTTCATTCATGACGTAATCAATCTCTTTTTTTTTTTTTTCTGGTCTCGATGCTATTAATTGCCTTTCAAATCCTTTGCAAAATGCACTTCCCTGATGATAATAAAACATTCCCTCCAGAATCAGTTCTCTGGCTCTTTCCTTATTCTAAACCCATGTGCATTCAAAATCCTTGCCTGGAGGACCATAGGTGCAGATGTTACTAAATACAGCTTCTTTGATGGTTACTGCAGAATGATGCATGTCACTCTCCTTTTCATGGACATCCTGTGACAATCCAGCAGGAGGAACCAGGGCCAAGTTAAAAATCACATGGGCAGTGTCTCAATTGCACTATCTCTGAGAGGCAGGTCCCGCCCATAGTGACACCTTGGGATTAAAATGTCAGCAAGTACTTCATGAAAGTTGTTATCTATTAATTATTTCATAACTCTGTAGAATATTTATGAAACTATGCTGTAAAGAATTATTTGGACTTGAGAATTATTATCTTAATTGTGCTTAGACTGTAATTACAATGTACTGAGGTTACTGATCTCTTCCGAATGAGCTCAATGGTAGTCAAATATTTTAAAATCCTTTAGAGTGAAGAAAGAGCTGAAGTTACTTAAAAACAAAGTCCTGCCTCAGAGTACTCTGAGTAACATGTCCATCATGAATGTAGTTAGGGAATATATGAAAACTAAAAGGTGAAAAACAGGTCCTAATTGTTTAACATATTTATTTTCTGTATTATCAAAATGTTGTGCAGGATTTTATCAACACCAAATCTATTTTATATTGTTAAAAGACAGTAAAATGCTTTAAAATATAGCACTGAAAATGCTTTAAAATATAGCACTGAAAGGTTTAATGTCTCTTGTTGAATCTAATGTAGCTCATACAATGTGAAAGTCTAGTTATCTGCCAGTGAGACAAAGCCAATCCTTTTATATCTTACATTTTCGAAATTATGCACCATTTTCTTCTAAATGAAATAACTGTCCAGCATACATCCTGCTAGGTAAGGAACTGTCATCTATGATATATTGCTTTTGGCCAAATAACCCTTAGCATGAATGAAGGTAAAGTAATTATTTTATTGTTCAAAACACAGGTCTCGGTATAAACACAGTGACTGGGTATAAATGTTGCTTTCAGGATCGATATTTATAAATCTCTCAGTGATTGTTGTTGGGCTGATGTTACATTTACAAATGGAAGCAAATCTTTTTTAACCCCTTTTATCAGCAAGCCTTGCAATCTCAGCTTAAGATTTAGGCAGCATCTTTGAGACTTCATCTTGGCACATAATTCTCAGCAGCTCAGGTTTGGCAGACCTGCAAGGTCCTCACACAGTCTCGGTCCCATCTTCCCTGCTGCCCTATGGAGGGTTGGTGCGGATGGGAATGGTGGGAGCGCGGTGAACAGCCGAGCTCTCTGCTGCTGCAGCACAGGTCACTGCCTCTGAAAGCAGACTCCTCTCTCACCAAGACACAGGAAGGTGTGTCTGCCTTGGCCCCCCGCACAGAGCGGAGCCCACTGGTGGGACCACACCTGCCCATCATTCCCACCATTTCTAACACTGGAGAGACTGCAAGCACTTGTTCCTTCGCAGAGATGCAAGCTGGCACACTCAGCCTGGGCAGCCAGAGCACACGTGGGTGTGGGGAGATGGCTAACTCATCTCTCTCCACTGACTTGCCAAGGAGGGCAGCTGACTGGTTCTGATTAATCACCCATGTCACAGATGACTGAAGTCATATAAGGCAAACCCTTTTTTGTGAGCTTAAGTGATCAGCAATATGCCACCTGCAATTCTCACCTCCAGTTATCTTTTTTGATAACACTATGATGCTATACTCTGCGTGAAAGAAAGTAGTACTATTTAGTTTAAATCATTTTTCAAGCTGATGCACTGTCCTTTGCTATATATTTAATGGCTGATGAGCAGATGAGCCTACATCAACTTTACCTAAAGTGGAAAAAGCTGGGTTTACAGTTGTCCACAATAAAATATCCAACCTGGTCTACACTGCAGAAGCTTACAGATGTAGATTTCATTTGTATATTAAAATGTTGAATTTATTGTTACATAACACTACATATCTTGCAGAATGGTAGTGGGATGTTTTGGGTCAGCTCCCATTCCTCTGATTCCCCCCCTCAGCCTCCTGTTGTGCTTGTTTTCATCTGTGGCTGCCTGTTGCTCACCATCACACTGTGCCCCTCTGCAGGAGCCATCACTTCGGGGTCTTGCCCTTATTTTCATTAGTTGCTTCTTCTCTTACCCCATCCTTGCTATCTGTAGTTTTGGCAGTAATTCAACCATAATACAGTATTTCTTGTCTAGGCTTGACTAGAAGTCTTAACATAACCGCTTTGGTTTGCTGTTGCAGTGAAGATCCTCTGTTATCTGCTATACAAGACGGGCAACTTCTTATAAAAAACTGCTTTTAACAATTACTGGTCTTTTTTTCTGTCATTCCAAACATTTCCTAATCTCATAGGCTTAGTCACTGTAACAAGGATTTCCAGTGAATACATATTTCTTTATAGAAGGCAGACGATGTGACAGAAATGTATGTAACACCCTGGCACACATTTAAGAAAATAAAATACAGTGGCAGAATTCCTTGTGCATTCACTGATGATTTGATTTGAGTATGAATAGTAGGGTCACAGCACAGCTAGAGTACAGTGGGTGCAGCGTGGCTCTAGATATTTATAAATAAAACCACCTGACTTTCATGAAGACTGTATCATTATAACTCAATGTCCTTTGAGTTAAATACAGCCTTTAGATATTATCAAAAAATTGCCTTCAACCTGGCTGGAATCCCAGGGACTCTGAGGTATCTTGATAACTTTGTCACACATGACCTCTCTCTACCCTTTCACACAAGATGCTGCCAGAGAGATTTTGGTGTTTTTGAAGACCAGTCAATCTGTTGGTTTGCACAAACCACTGCACAATTTTATCACTGCTGCTCCCTAGTCCTTATGATAAGCCAAACCTTCCCTTACTAGAGGAAATTGTTCATTCTCCATCTTGCCTTGAAAGAATGAACTTTTAACTTCGGCTTATCCTAGTGTATTTAGCTTGCTAAGCTATTTACTGGCTTTTAAATGTGTTGGCAGAATATTTGTTAGATTTTTGAACTCTTCTGGTATTCAAACAATTGAAGCATCCTCAGTGTAAACTGTCACAGCTGTGCCCCAAACGTCTCTCCACATTCAGTGTTTTTATGATGGTGCAAAATGAATGTCTCAATCCAAAGCAAATTTTAGTAAGGGTTTTACATGCTCTTATTTCAAATACTCTATTGAAAATTTCCCCTCCAGTGCAAATTAATCTACTCATACATTCATTCATTGATTTTCTCACTCCTCCTGCCTCTCCATTTATGCCTCATTATCCTCTTTCATTTCTATCTTGCACTTAGCATCCCTACTCCTAAGAATAGAGGAATGCGCAGGACCTTCTTGGTCAGTCTGTTCCCTTGTACATTAACCTCTATCTTTTAAGCTGCTTGTGTCCCACCAATACTCCAGCTTTAAGTCTGTTCCAGATCCTCACTTTTCTCACATTTAAGAATTGTTTTCTGTTTTCTAAACTAGAGTTATTAATAGCTACCTTAGTCTCCTTCATCTGCATGTTGTACTAGCATGGACAAAAACCCAACAACCTTATTTTCCCACTTTTGCTCTCTGTGCTTCCCAGCCTCTTTACGTGTACTGGTATTCCTCATCTCTCGATAAACTACTGGGCTTCAATGCTCTGTCCTAGGGGTTCACAGACTGAAGGATATTAGCAGGCAGATGTTAGTAGAAGTAGGCAGGGACCTTTTACTAACTAGAATCATCCTGTAATGGGAAGACGGGGGTAGGGAAATGTCATGGCAAATAATGAGACAATTCCTCACTGGAACAAGAAATCAGTACCATTCTTTCCACTCTTCTTAAAAATAACTTCTCCGTTCAAAGACAAGCTGTAAATAAGAGTGACTTCCAAAAAGGGAAAGAAGCACACCACTGACAATGGTCTTGGGGAAGAACAAGAGCAGTGAGAGCCTCTTCTTCATTTGCTGAGGAAGACAGGAAGGGCTTCCAGGCAGCTTATGCCTCATACTCCTTTCAGTATAGTGTCTCCAGTACTGGCATGGTGCCTGCTAGCATGCTTTTGGGCTTGTGCAAGCAGGCTACCTGGAAAGAAATTCATGTGATCTAGGTAAGGTAATATCACCCCAGGGCAATAAGAAATCAGCAGTGTTTGTATCTTTCATCCTCCATTCCAGAAGACACAAACACCTTGAGGGTACCAGGGAGTGGCAAACCTTGATGTGCAGTGCCTGTCTTAAAAACAAGGGTCATGGAGACCTGTGATCTTTTAATTATTTTTTAATTTTAAATTTTGACTGATCTGTTATGCACTGTTCCAAGTAGCATTGCTTCTTCAATGACAAGGTCACCTCCATTAATACCTGGTCATACTACATGTGGTGACTGGAACACAGACATTTGCAGGGATGGAGAAGTTTCTGTTTGCTTCTGTCAGTTTGTAAACACTTCTAGTTAAGTATAGACCCAAAGAAAAGTAAAAAGAAGAAATAAAAATAAAAGCTGAAGAATGGTATATGCATATTCAGCAACTATGCTTCTTGCAAGACTGCACTGGCAGATTCAGGAAGCAGCAGTGTATGACTAAGCAGAGGAGACATGCACAACTCAGAAACATGGGTGCGCTGGTGAGGACAACCAGTTGCTGGCTTCTGTTGGAAACAATTTTCTCTTTCCTCAAGGCCTGAAACTAGATTTTAAACATGGGCACTAGACATTTACAAGAGATGCCCAGGTTTTCATTATCACTCTATGGCTAACGGTTTAGTCCTACAGCTATTACAGTTTGCTAGACCTTTGTGCAGTGACATTAGCCTCCTACTCCCATGCCTTCCTTCTCCAGTTCAGTGCTCCTACAGCATGGGACCGTTTATCCGGTGCATCCTATTTGCTGTGGAGATTGTGGGTGGGGCAAGATGTGAAAAGCCTCTCTATACACATCACTTCCACCACGACAGTCAAGCCTTCCCCCATTTTCCTATCAAGTTTATTTACGTCTTTAATGTGGATCCCACTTCTACAGCTTGAATTCTTGCTTCTCCCTGCCACTGCACATCAGTCACATTATTCTTAGCTCCCTTCCTGTCTCTAGCTTTCCTCCCTACAATTTTAGTTTATCCCCATTTGCCCTTCCCCCTGCCCCCCTTCATCCTCAGGACACAATGTCTCTTTCTTTCATTTCATGCTACCTCCCTAAAATGTCCTCACCCAAAAGAGTGATTACTTCTAAGTTCACAACAGATAAACTAAGATACCCATGGACTGTAAGTCAGTCCCAAGTTGTAGGCTGCACAGTTCTGATACACAAAACTTAAGGACTTATCTCAAAAACTGAAAGAGCAATTTTAAGGAATGTTTAGCAACTTAAAATACTTCTCTTCAGGTAAATGTACAGTGCAATGCTGTATAGATGGGATTGAGCCTGCTCTGTCCAGGTCTTCTGCCCGATACTCTGTCCTGCCTTGATTGCCTGACTTCTAGGTAGGAACAGGTGAAATCCCACACTGATGCCAGTATACTACTGCTGATAGCAGGGGCAGCTCTTCTATGGCTAACTGATTTACCTCTGGTTTTTATATACTCTGAATAATTATTTTTAAGAAATTTTTAGGAGGCTCTTGAAGGGTGAGAACAACATGCACTTGAAAGGAGTATTTTACTTATTTGATGATATTTTTATGCTTTATATATTCTGTGCTGATTAACTGTTTTTAGGTGTATGCAGGGTTTTCTTTAGACAATCACTGTAAACGATATGTAAGGACAGCATTAACCCAGGTTCAGTCCAGCTTGTTTTTGTTCTTTTCCTTAACCCTTGCAACTGATTCCTGTTTCTCTTTGAAAGGGAGTCAACAGGAAGCATGACACTCTGGGGAAGGATGTGTGACAGCATTAAACTTCCTGGTGAAGCTTCATTCTTTGTGCTATCATAGCCATAAGCATCAATGCCATGAGTATCCTTACCTACTGATCCTGTGTACCATGAGGAAGTCTCTTTCTTAATACATTAGCAGTTAGATTAGATTCACCTTATACACTGCTTTGCATGGATAAAGAAATTTTGCAAGTTTATGTTAAATGTGGTTTTAGTTATCTAAAAGAAATAAGATACTATGTTAAAGAGTTGGGGTTTTTTAAAATGAAACACAGAAAAAGAGTGAATTATGTCTTTATTTTGGTTGAAAAGGAATCATAAAACACAAGCCAACAGTTGCATGTTCTAAGCACCACTACAGAGAAAATGCTGAGAATGCCGATTTGTATCCACAAGAAAAAGTGATCAAATATATTTACTGATAGCTGAGGTACTCTAGTCCGAATGAAGTCATGCTTGCTAATGCAATCTCAGGATGCATGTTACAATCACATTATAACATGTTTCCACCCATCAAAATCACTTTGTCATTCAGCCTAAAGGTCAGATGACAGAATGGCTCCAGATTTAATTTTATCATCCCAATTGACAAGGAGTCAATTCCCACTTCCACTTCCGAGTTATTTGGATCCCTGACCTCTGTTATTATTCATCCTTGCTTCATTCAGCAGGCAGCATCTGGAGAATACATTCCTGGTTTTCACGAGTTGCAGAGCGGGCAATGGCCGAGGCAGGGCTTCCACATGAACAATGTTTATGAGATGTGCAGAGAGCATTTTATTTTCCTGAGAATTTTACCTAAGACACAACAGACAAAGCTCGTGGGAGTCAGATGTAGCTTTGCATTCGTCAGCCTTTGCCCCTGGGCATGTCAGGCAGTTCTATAAGCCCTGCAGTTCAAAGCATTTTAAGGAATGTTTTCTTGCAACATACTTTGTTTAGCGCAGCCAAGCCTCAAGTGAAGGTTTCTGGCACACTCTACGCAGAGAAAGTTTCAGCACATATAATCACTTTTTAAAAAACCTTGTAACTACTACATTTCCAGACATTTATATACGACAATAGATGGAGCTTTTCTGGATAGTGCATAAAAAAATTATCTGAGTGAGGAATATTGAGTGTTGGATAAAAAAATTTTGCTGGAGCAGTATAATAAATCAAGAGATTGACTACGTTGATTTTTGGGCACCTACATATAAATCCATGGCACTTACACTTTCAAGAGAAATTTTTTAAGCCTTCCCCCAAAAATATGGGTGTCTACAGAAGCTTGTGCTATGGCAGTCATGGTGTCTGAAAGGATCCTGAGAACATTTAGTACCTACTTTTTTAATGATATGATGGGAAACTGTTTCATGCCTGAGAAATAAATGCCTTTTCTATACCTCAGAGAAAGAGTTGTGCAATCCTGAATGATTTGCCATGCCCAGGCTAGTCTTCAGACTCTTGGTTCCAACTGTATGAGAAACTGGAGCTCCAGAAAGTCATGTTCCCATCCCAACCGCATGCCTTATAAGGAACTTCTCTTGCCTGTCACTGTTTACCAATCCCATAGAGTTGAAGCCAATGCTTTGGTGTGCTGCAGGACAGTCTGTGAGTGCATGTTTCCATCTGAATATCAATATGTAGGTAAGGCTGATCCACTGATCTCATAAAGTGACAGATCTTTTATTACTCTGTGATTGCATAGTAAACCAGAGCAAAATAGGGAAAGCGCAAATCTCAGCCCTATCTGTCTCTCAGCTGGAAACTGAACTCACAAACATTTACAGACCAGATACTGCAAATAAAAACCTGGGGTTCTGGTTATCTTACATCAACAGGAACTTTTTAATACCAAGTTCAGGTTTATGGTGAACATCTTTTTTATGTTTTACTACACTAGAATAGTTTTTATCTTGGCTTCTCCAGGAGAAGGGTGAAGGAGGTGGGCCTGTTCAGCCTCAAAAAGAGATGACTGAAAGGGGACCTCATTAGTGCATATAATTATGTAAAGGGGGGATGCCAAGAGAAGGGAGCCAAGCTTTTCTCAGCAGTGCCAATCACTAGGACACAAGGCAAGGAGTAGAAACTGATGCACAGGAAGTTCCACCTGAATATGAGCAAGAACTTATTTACTGTGCGGGTGACCGAGCACTGGAACAGATTGTCCAGAAAGGTTGTGGAGTCTCCCTCACTGGAGATATTCAAGAACCATCTGGACACAATCCTGTGCCGTGTGCTGACCCTGCTTTAGGAGGCTGGACCAGATCACCCACTGTGGTCCCTTCCAACTTGACCGATTCTGTGATTGTGTGAGCCCAGCAACTCCCCAGCCAGTTTATATTGTTCCTCTGACTTAAATAAAGGACATGCGTGGCTGCTCTTGTTATAAATATTGTCAACGGCTCAGCCTAAATTAAGAATTAACGAGACCAGAAGGCTCGAATCTACTATATATAGATTTCTGTAACTCTCCAAGTTGGCCCGCGTATTTCTGGCTCCGCAAGGAATGAATGCACGGCGTTGTGCCGACGCCTGTTGAGGATGAATTTATTCTGCATCGGTCTCCCCGCGGCAGCAGTGGCAGGGGAAGGGGGAGGGTGGGGGCGGTGG
>VZTD01000832.1:618203-698158 GCA_013397725.1 Rhagologus leucostigma | reverse complement strand
GTTGCCTCAGGTGGCCGCTGAGAGGGCGCAGGGCCGGTGAGCGACATGGCCGAGGCTCACCCTGGCCCCTGCCCCGCTCTTCCCCTCTTCCTCAGGCCCCTCTGTGGTTTTGCTGTGACACCTCTGCCCTGTTTGAGAAGGGCCCTCATTAGTGTATAAATATATGAAGGGGGGGGTGCCAAGAGAAGGGAGCCAGGCTCTTCTCAGTGGTGCCAATCACCAGGACACGAGGCAAGGGGCAGAAACTGATGCACAGGAAGTTCCACCTGAATATGAGCAAGAACTTATTTACTGTGCGGATGACTGGGCACTGGAACAGATGGTTCAGAAAGGTTGTGGAGTCTCCCTCACTGGAGATATTCAGGAACATCCTGGACACAATCCTGTGCAACATGCTCTGGGATGACCCTGCTTGAGCAGGGAGATTGGACCAAATGACCCTCTGTGGTCCCTTCCAACCTGACCCTTCCATTCTGTGATTCCATGATTACATTTCTGCAGTGGGCAGCCACTAACCTCAGCCTCCTGCACTCCCTTCATCTGGGGTTCAGTGCTTCAGGTGGTGTGTGGGGCAGCTTCTTGAGCTGTAAGGTCTGTGGGCTTTCCCGAGGCATTCCCACCTGTTGGGGCAGCCCAGTGGAACGGCCTCAGCAAATATTGCCACCTGCACATGTATTACACACTCTGGGCCGGTGGTGGGTTACGNCATTCCCACCTGTTGGGGCAGCCCGGTGCAATGGCCTCAGCAAACATTGCCACCTGCACATGAGCCGGTGGTGGGTTACAGCTTTAGCATTTTGTTTACACTGGCCAGAGCGGGAAGGGTAGAGGTGCCCAGATGAACTCTGGTTCACCTTTTGAAAATAACCTGTTTGGATTCAGATCTTGGGCTGAAAATTATCCCAGCTATCACTGGTTTTGAGCTCGCTGTTTCCAAGACTTGAGGTAAAACTCACTGTTTCCACTGGAAGTTGCTTCATCTGCTTTCAAATGCTCCTTTTTGTACAGAGCTAGCATTTCACGTCCAGGTGTTGTTCAAGCAATGGGGGGTGGTGCTGGAGGCTAAGGCAAGGGAAAATCTGTTGCCATAACCCCTGGGCATCTGGAAAATGAGGTAGCACCTGGGTTTCATTCTCTGATGCAGGCTGCTGTCTGAAATGTGTCTCAGCTATTACTGTGAGAGTACCGTGGTACTTTTTCTGCATTCTGAGGGAAAAATGGCACAAGTCTTGTGGCTTGCTGTGGCCTTTCTCTATAGGCATTGTCTGCCACGGCTCCCTTGTGGCAAGGGCTTCCTTTTAATGCCCTGATGCCAAAGCTAGTCAGGGGTTGTGCTGCACAACACCTAGGGTGTTAGGGTGTAGAACAGAGTCCTGCTTTTTAAAGTCCTCCCTGCCCTTCACACTGTTCATGTCTTTCTTTGTGAGCAGGACAGAGACTGGAATGGTTTATATGTTCCCATATGGGTATTTAAACCCATATAAGAGGAATAAATAGCATGTTTTATCCTACAGTGAAGAGAGGGGGAGAAGGCTAAGTCTTTGGGTTAAATATTTTATCCTGTTTTTGCTTTTCCTGTGGGAGAAACTGCTCGATGACAATGGCTAACAGCTGGCCTGCTAGTGATTCATAAATATCCCTCATTCATTCATCTTACTTATTAAAAGAAAAACCAAGTCAATGGCAAAACATGATATCTCAAAGCAATACTCTCAGCCAGTGTATGCTACCTTGCTTTGTCTGGTGTTTTGTCTTCTGTTCGTCTGCCGTCTTGTTCACAGTTGGGCCTTATACCACATTCACACACATAATTCCTTTTCTTTGTGAATCATCTTGTGGTCTTATAGGCAAAGTTATAAATCTCTTCACAAAATTGCATCTCAGATACTCCCAGGTTTAGTCATAAATAGAATTATAGCAAAGGTAAGGTATACTGCAAAATAATAGAGTATGATGCAACTGGCTGACAGCAGGCCAAAGCACCACACTCATTTTTCTAGCATACTGGCTCTTTTTTATGGTAATTAAGGGTGAAGGAAGGGAAACAATATTACCAGTTTCTTGATTTCCCCCTTCTGAGCTTGTGGATCCCTGTCAAATCTGATTTCAGCCTTTCTTGAGATGGGAAGTAGTTATCCTTTTTAGTTTGTAATATTTTTTTGCTTGAGGAAAATCCTGATCTCATCCTTCTGCAGTTTATTATTGGCTGGGCATGTGGAGCTGGTCTCCAGTTCATACTGACCTGTGCATGGCAATATTTTAATTTATTTAAAACATAATGATTCCTCAGGGTTTCAGAATAAAGCAAAGAGGAGCTGCCAGTCGAGATCTATCATGACTGCTAATCCATCTAAGAGACTTGCCTGGAATGACTGTGAGTATTTCATCACTATTTTTGCATAGATTCCATATTTTCCTAGATAACTTCCAGTTTCCTTTGGAGCACTGTGGTGTGCATGCTGGCTGTGTACAAGCCGTTCTGAAGCTGTGCCACTCTCACCTGGGCTGTGTATGGGGTGCTGTGCTGGCTTTTATGTATTTTTGGAGAAAAAAACTGGGAATGACTGTTCAAGTGACTATAAACAATGCCTGACTATATTCAAAGCTCGAGTAGCTGCAAACCTTCACCTGCCTCTCTCTAGAGTTAACATCTGTCACTTCTGCTTCTGCACAGAGCAAAGGAGGGCTGGTAAAATGCCAACCTCTACAGGCATGCCAGCCCAGCATCCTGCTTGTAGGACTGATGACTGTAAAAGAGTCACACATGTGCCAGTCTACACTATATAGAAGCCCTGTCACTGAAAAATGATTTCTGAAGATAAGACTCTCATTTCCTTCATGTAGTGTTAACTGAGAAACTGTCTATCTAATGAACCTCTGGTACCAGGTCAGTTGTTACAGTACTTGTTCGCAGGGAGTTCTGATCATATTCCATACTAGACTGAAGGTTATTTTGGAGGCATTAAAGACAAAGTACCTTTCTTTGTATTTTGGGCCAGTTTGATACATGCAGTACATTTACGGGCAGATTACGGTATATGGGTAGTGGAGGACTGGGACACACTGGATGATGTTGCTACTGGGGAAAATGAACAGAAATTTCCAAAGTCCGCAGAAGGTAAACTTAGATACAGCAAGGGTGTTTAATCAACTAGAGCCAGCTTAGCTCATGCAGAGTATTTTGGGAATGAACAGGAAATACCAAAGTCCTCCTAGAACCTCTGTGCTGAGGAACAGAGGCATTATTGTTGTCATTGCTTCCATTTCTGCCTCAGCACTCTGGGCTCTGAGCTGCCACTGCTGTCAAATGCAAGTAGAGCTAGCCTAGCAAACCATACTTCCATGCTGAGGTGTGTTCCATGTCCTGTAGAACTTAAAATGAACCCGGACCTTCATGTCCATGGTTTCTTAGTGTCTTGGGCCAAACCGGCACACTTAGGCATGCACACGATCCATCACAGCCCAGAGCAGAAACTGACAGAATCATCATTTACACTTGGGACAAGTGATGTGACCAGAGGGAATTTCACTAGCCTTGCAATAAAGTCAGGATCTTTTGGGGACGATGCTATTGCTTATAGTAGGAGTTCAACATATCATTTTTTGGAACTACTTGTTTATTGCATAATACTTCTAATGTGTACACAGTGATGGTCTGACAATTTTTGAATGCCTATTATGTGTTCTGATTTCCAAGACTTAGGGGAGATGTCTTAGGAGCTGGAAGAACTGCCATTTGGCAAACTGGACTTAGATTTCAGAGCTTGAATTTCAGCATAGAAGAGACATTTTCTTTAATAAATTGAAGGTGAATGTATATGGATGAATAAAAACATGTAACAGCAAGTGGATGTGTAGGACTTGAGAGCAGCTTTCCAGATTAAGAATATTATTCAGTATAAAAAAAAGTAAACAAGAGATGAGCTATAGGTGTATACAGGACCATGAAATACAGGTAAAGAAAGGAGGGAATAAAGGTAAAGAAAGGAGAAATTCATTTCGTTCAGTTTTGAAATTGTTTGATTAAAATGTAAATGTTTTGTTTCCCTCATTTCTCTTTACAGCAGATGCCTTTGATTCAAAGCACAGACAAGATCCCAAAGATTCCCACGAGGTCCACAAGAAGAAATCAAAAGAGAAGGAAAAGAGACTGGCGGTCAGTCAGTGGAGAACAGATGTACAATCCCTTGTTTCATCTTCTAAATGGCTTCAACGTTATGGTCTCAAAAGAAACAAATTGTCCCTGTCCCAGATTTTGTCCCAGATTGGATTCCAGCACAGGAAAGGTATAAGACAAATCAATAATAGGATAATAAATCCCCCAACTTTGAATAGTCTAGAGGGTCACACTCATTCTGCACCCAATGTACACAGTGGAGGTTTTCACATTGTCTATTACGATAATGGCAGAAATGGAAGCTGTATCCACAGTTGCTGACATTGCCAGTTCAGAGAACTGAGAAACTCCATCTCCTTTTGATATGAGAAGGACTTAGGGTCTGAGAATGGCTTTCCTTACTCAACTGTACTTTACCCTAGGCTGCAGTTCACATCCTCACCAATTAAGCTGTAGCTGGGAAATAGCTGGTGCTGCTGAGACTGTTAATCTTTTTCTTGCAAATAACACATGATAAGATTTCTGTCTCCTTTCAGATGGCAAACATAATGTATGCCATGGCATAATCTGTGATCTACTGTTGATCATCAGGGTTAGTAAACGTGCTTGGGAATAGTATATTATTTCCAGGTATCCAGTTTTAAGGAAAAAGTTAAATTTAATTCGAATTCAGTCTGCTTTTCATTGCAAAATCAGACTATAGAAAAATGTTCCTTTGCAGTTGTCTGACAGCTGGAGGGGAAGAGTTTGCTAATAATTATTAACCACTGCCATAATGGTGCTTTGCAGAGCATGGTAATATATTCTTTTCTTTGAACAGCTTGCTGCCTGAGAGGTAGGAATTGTTATGTATCGCAATCATTCTAGGTTGCATAATTTAAGATTTTGGCTGGCTTGTGTCCATGGGGCATTCAAAGATCACCAGTGCAGTTCCTGATGTCTTGTGTGCTACAGATGAAGAAGAAGCTGTTAAGCAGGCTGAAAGTTGTTACAGCGTTAGGAGCAAAATGTACTAGCTTGGCAGGGCAGCGTGGTGTACAGATAGCTGCTTTATGACGTTCGTTATTCCCACCCCTAATGCTTTCCTATCAGTGGAGATCCTGGAGAAGATTTCTAGCTACTGAAAGTGCACAGTGCAACCTTCTCCCTAGATGCACTCACTTCTGCACCCATTGAGTTGTGTAAGAGAACAGCATTATCTGTACCAGATTTTGTATTATGTTTGATAGACAAATATTTGCAAGTCCTGTTGTGAGGTTGCCTAAACCTCACAATAATTAAAGTCCCATGTAGCTTTTTGGCCTATAAGTAATTACATGTGGTTTTTTTCCTCACTTCTGACTAAACTGGCAGGAAGCAGCAAAAGCAGGGCTGCTCTGTGGGTGGAAAGTGAGCCAGGAACCAAAAGGGACTGCAGCCCAGGCAGTGCCCTCACTGAACAGGATACAGTCCTGCAGCAGGGCGAGGTAATTAACCATGTCTAGGGTCCAGCCAGGGAATGCAGCCAGGAACAAAAGAAGATGCAGCCAGAGGTTGAGAGCCTCAGGGCTCCATCACAGATATAACCAGAAAATAATTGTAAAACAAAAACGGAATTAGAATTTCTCTCAAGTTTCTTAATGTCAAGAGCTCAGTACTGATGTGTGTGCCTCACATATGGATGACATACACATCAGCCTGAAAAACACCTGTTTGAAGTAGTCCCAAAGATTAGCAACTTGATCTTTTGTAAATTTTACTGTAGATTATGTGACCACCTTGGGGAAACCTGTGGCTTCTCGGTATGCAGATGGTCTGTTTCCTCAATACAAGAGAACACAAGATGGCAACGTGTATAATGTAAGTGTGGCTGACTTGTGGTAACTTCCCTATGTGCTTAGAAGTTATTATCACTGTAGCAGAATGATGTGACTAAAATGCCTTCCTATGGCATAAAATACTTATATTCTTTGTGAGAACGTTATCTTTTGATAATTTTTTTTCTGTTTTGTCAAACTCTAAGTGATAACTATCAGTGGTAGAAAAGCTAGATATCTTTTTTCCTTTCTAAGTCTTAGTCTCTTGCCTTGATGCAGCATTGCAGTAAATCTTTTCCAGACAAGATTGCTGTTTCTAAGCAACATCTACCCTGTCTTGAAAGAGGGAACCCTTAAAGACAAGATGCTCAGAACAAGTTAAAAAAAATAAAATTATAATCAATAAAACAAATGGGGATGCTGAAATAAGAAGACATAATGTGTTGTCATTGCCAATGCAAAGCAGTGCTTTGCTTAGTGCCAGCAGGTCACAAAAGGCTCAGCCTATTCTATAGAGACAGCTAGCTGGATCTCTGCCCGGGCTCATGTTCTAAGGAATGTCTTAGCAACAGCTGCTGGCAGCCCCATTGTTAAGAGGATGGATTCTGATTGAAGAGATGTGCATGTGAGTGTGGAAGGGAGAGAGTTAATTTATAGAGGATTTTACAAAAGCAAATGACTTGTCATTTTTTCTGATGAATAGAGTCACTTTTGAGGCACAAAGCTTAAAAATGGGTACAATACCATTTCAGGGAGTCTTTTCCCTTTATTTTATGCCCATTAATTCAATATGAAATATCTACATGTCTTCTAATCTTTGAACATGTTGTGAGCAGCAGGAAAGACGTTTTTTGCTACTATATAAAATCTGGTCAGATCTCCTTTAGGATATTGAGTACAGTATTGTATACAGTTACCACAGGCTTAGAAGAAGCCATTCAAACCAGAGCAGGTACTGAGAAGAGCTGGTAGGATGAACTGCAGTGGAGTGATGATCTTTTAAGTGGGCTTGGTTGATGCTGAAATGTAAGCCTGAAAGAAGACAGAAGAAGGGTAGTATTATTGCTCTTGAATACGACAGAAAGGCAAATTACAGGGATAGGGCAAAGCTGTAGTTTTCTCTGCTAAAAGGCATGTTAGTCCAAAAATAAATGGGTATGAACTGCCATGAATAAAATTAGGCTGGACAGTCAGAAGTTTCCTGGCCCTCAGAGAAATGGAAATCTGCACTTGCTTACTACAAGTGAGCGGGTATTCTAAGAAAACGGCTTTATTTTAAGATGGAGTTTGGTCGGTGTAGTGCAATACACTTCTTTGTGTGAATCTGACTGTCACAGGAAGAAACTGGATTTCTAAGTTCTCCTTCCCAGGCCGACATTCCTTTGGCAGACTGCCTGAGACTCTGTATCTGGGAGGCACATTACAGGGTTCAAGCTGATAGTAAAGAACACAGAAAAATACAAATGAGAGGGAGAAGTGTGCAGACTGACACACAAAATATCTTCTCCCTGAGAAATGTTCTTGTTTAAAAACATTTGTATTTCCAAGGTTTTGTATTTAGTCCTGGTAAGGAAGTTAGAGGTAGAAGGCAACCAGTAAATCAGCTCACTTGGACCAGAGCTGTTGGAGGAATCTGTGGTGCAGTTTTAGACTCACAGGTCATGGTGAATGTGTATACACTTATTCATAGGGAGGATGTGCTGGTTTTAATTTTAATACTGAGTCTAGATTTTTCTTTACTGAAAAGGTAAGGGAAGTTTTAGTTGTTGGTTGCAGCTATCTGAGCTAAATTTGCCTAAGCACCTACCCACAAACAGTTAATCTGTAATGCTGGGCATTGTTAGTGAAATAGTACAAACAAGAAACATTTTACGTTTTCCTTTCAAATGCTAAGGACAAGGTGGAGATTGAAGTGCCCTAGAACCAAATTGTATGCTGCCTTGTATTGCTGTAAAAAAAATTTTAAAAGCCAGTCAAAGTTCTAGTCTAAGAAGGTACAAAGTTTCTGTGTCCTTGTTTGTTCACCCATCTGCTCTGCAGCCCTTTCTACATCCTAGCCTGCGTTCAGCTCATTCTAATTGCTCCAGTTTTGAGACAGACAAGTCAGACAACCCACTGGCACTGTCCCATGCTCACATAAAAAGATTATGAAAAGCAATTAGGACAAAATGCAGTGCCTTTTCTTTATAGCTTAGATGCATTTGTCAAGTATTTGCTCTTGGAACAGTGGAAGGAAAATGGGTTGTTTTCACTGCTACCTTGGCTGGCATATATGACACTTACGAACTAGCTATTGCAGCTGTGCTAAGCTTTGGGCTGCATTTGTATTATTTGTTTTGATATTCAATTTCCTTCTCTCCCTTATTTGAATAAAGCTGACAGCCAAAAAAGAACTGATTCTTCATTTTGTGGATTGTCTAATGGGAGCTATTGAGCTATATAAGCAGCGAATGGAATGGTTAACCAGTGAGAGCCGGCAGATATTTGGAGTGATTCAAGAACAGTGCATTGTCATTGTGTTGGATTTTGGCATTGCAGCTCCAACTGAATTTGATCTATGTCGGGATGCACTTTCTATGGTACTTGTGGAACAGGTGATCCAAATTGCCAGATTCAACCTCATTCGGTAAGCAGAAAGAATCAGAATCATAGAATGGTTTGGGTTGGAAGGCACTTTTAAAGGTGATCTGGTCCAACACCCCTGCAAATGGGCAGGGACACGTTCCACTACACCAAGTTGCTCAAAGTGGCATCCAGCCTGACCTTGAGTGTTTCTAAGGATGAGGCATCTCCCACCTCTCTGGGCAACCTGCTCCTGTGTTTCAGCACCCTCATTATAAAAAAATTCTTCCTTTTGTCTAGTCTGAATATAGGTTCTTTTAGTTTGAAACTATCACCCCTTGTCCTATTGCTACAGCCTCTACTAAAAAGACTCTCCCCATTTTTCTTCTAAGTCCCTTCAAGTATTGAAAGGCCACAATCAGGTCTCTCCAGGCTGGACAAAGAAGTCCGTGTCAGCCCATTGCTGGAGAATAAAAAGGAGTTGCATGTTACACGTGTTTGAATAAGGTGCTTTCTGTCGTCGAAATTGTCGTGATTCATGTCATGCTATTATCTGTAGATTTCCCATCGATTTTCACCCATAGTCATTCTGAACTTGCTACTTCCATTTAGCAGAAGACCACTGTTACCCTGAAGAACAGATAAAGGGTAAAAGAACCCAAACACTGACACATGCCTTCTGCAAAATCAGAAGGATTTGCCACAGCAGTAATACCCTTCAGATGTTGCAGTATTAGTCAAACACTGAGGTTCTATCTGACCAACTATTCCATTCTTTGTCTTCAGACGTTACAGGTTTCACCCTTGCAGCTGAATGTGCACTCCCCGAAGTGCCACAGGCATGGGCATAGCCGTTTGTATTTCTGTAGATTTCCATGGTCACAGAAATCAGTTGCAGCAGTAGGAAACAATAGTAGATTTCCATAACAAAAGAAGATTTCCAAGCGCTTGTTCCCTAAGAGGAGTAAATGAATTTGCATTTAGTTAGAAGAATAGAAGCAGCTATTCAAATCTTACTTATCTGCAAAAATTCTCATATATATGTGAGAGTTTGAATGTGTAAGCTTGGGTTGGGACAGATGAGTGGAAAAAATGGTGCACAAATTAGGTCATATAATTTTAAAATTGGTTCCACAGTGTTAACTTGCAGTTACACAGTGATTCTTAATGTTATTTTACCCAAGCATTGTCTTACAGATTTCATTCTGGTGCGCTATCTTGATTCTCTAGATTGTGGCACAACTGAGATTTGAAAAGGAGAGTAATACAATCACAGAATGGTTTGAGGTGGAAGGGACATTATAGACCATCTAGTTCCAAGCCTCCTGCCATGGGCAGGGACATCTTCCATTAGACCAGGTTGCTCAAAGCCCCATCCAAACTGGCCTTGAACACCTCCAGGGATGGGGAATCCACAGCTTCTTGGGGAGTAGTTAAAGATCAGCTCTACTACAAAAAAAAAGTGTCAGTTAAACTGCTCTGACACGAAGGTCATGCAGCAAGTTGTGGAACGAGACCTGTGGAAGGCAGTTTTTTTATGCACATATTTTAAAAACCTGATAGAGTTTTTATAAGGAGAGTTATGAATCAGGAGCTCTTTTTAAAAGTAGTTTATCTCTCCTGACCCTACTTTGGAAACAATTGTCTCAAAAAAAATCTTGTAAAATTACGGTATTTTTCTAATGATTTCATTTTTTCTCTGCTTCCTTTATTGCAAGTATAGATATAGTATCTGTGGTATATTGTAATTCTTACTTAAGAATATAAAAGAATTGTAACAATAGCAGAGCTCCACTCTCTTGTTCTGCCGGCATGATTCTCACTGTTTCTGATTTATAGTTAATCTCATTTTCAGGGCTGCTCAGCATCTTATGAAATGGCAACAGAAATGTACTCCTGTGTCTGAGCATACTGTAAAGTCTGCGGTTACGTGGCTCTGGAAGCTGGACCATATGACAGCTGTCAGCCATACCAGCTCTGCTGAAGCTCTGCTGGAAGCCATGGGTGATGAAGCGGTAAGCTCATACATCTTTTCAGAAGCCTCGAGTAAATCCAAGAATATTCAGTGCTAGGCTGGCTGCTATGATTTTCCCAGATCAATGTTGCAAAGATAAATATTAATGACAGCATTTGGAAAGTTTTTTTTCCCTCAAGTGTAGCTGCATACTGTGCTTAATGATTGTCTTTTTATGTAAATGTACTGTATTTTGAATGCAGAAACTTGTTTATTTTCTTTCCTAGAGTACCCAAAATAAATAACATTCAGTCATTAAGGGAAAGAGAAAACATCTTCCCTTCCACTTTCTTTGCCATATAAGTTTCTCGGGGCTTCAAGTTTATGAGAAAATTTCTAGTACCAACATTACTGGAGGCAGGGAAACCATTTTTATTTTGTTATGTATCCAACTTACTCATGAAAAGTTATATTTAAAATTCAAAATAGTGAGTACAGAGATTTATGTAAGTATTAGCTCATGATAGGGCTATGCAAATCCTTTTTCATCAGCCAGGTGATAGCTAGACTTTCTTCCAGGACAGAGACAAAGCATGCACAGTTATTCCTGCAATTAAATGCTGTTCATTTCTAAAAGTACCATATTACTTTATTCATTAAAGCAGAGTCACGAGAAATAAAACTTATATGCCAACATTTGAGCTAGTCACTTAAAACTTGTGTTACGAAAGAGATATTTTATGACATTTCCTTACAATGTATATTCTTTCAGTTCTCTAACACCTGAATGTAATGGAAAATTTGGCCTACTGTCTCTGGAGTAGGATCATTGGTTTTCACTGCCATTGACATCCATCCCTGTTTACAGATCCAATCCTAACTCCTTTGTAAATCTCTTTCTGGGACATTGTTTGAAGGTGAAGATATTTTTGCTTGACTAAACTTCTGGTTCCCTATGCTGCTGGATTCTCATCCAGATGAGCCTTGATTCTCATCCAGATGAGCCTTGATGTTTGGAAACTAATATGAAAAAGAAACTGAGTAAGGAACAAGTTTTTCACCAGTGAGATTTTTTTTTATGAATGCTTTTTAAAATGCCTCCTCCATAAATTTTATTAGCATTTTCAATTTGCAGTATAATACTGATTTCCTGATGAGTAAAAAATTGTATTTAGATTTCAGCATTGTCTGGATGAAAAAAGTCTTGTTGGACGTGATGAGTCTCTGTTTAAATAAACAGAAATTAAAATCTGTCAGACAGTGAGACATCTATTATTTTTCCAGATATTGGTGGGCCAATAGGCAATCTGGGGAATCAGTTGTGGCAGGTGCTCAACATAAAACAAATTTCAGTTGCTCCTAAAAACAGTCATTATCATTCATAACTGACAGTTCACTTAAGTGCAGCGTTCACTGTAGTGCAGATGGGGGATACCCTATTCAGTCCTAGGCAGAAGTTGTCTATTTACTGAGCAGTCATAAATAACTCATTCCTAAGAACTGGCTTCATCCACAGAAGTTTTCTTCCCATGTGTGGTGACTCCTTAGATTTCCTTTCCTTATGACCTGTCAATCCCAAGATCAAGATCAGTCTGCTGTAATGTTGCAATCCTTTGAGCTCTATCTGCCACAAATGCATCCACAGTGTCTAACCTCCAGTTCTGTACAGGTGCCACTCCATGAAGTGTGGATCACTCATCCAAAACACCTCCCCACCAAATCAAGACTATGAGGAACTGTTCATGCTGTTCTCCTTTCTGTTCTTGTATGAAGTTTGTTTGCTTGTTTCAATGTATAAATTACAATTTTCAAAATATGAAGGACTCACTTGAAAGGTTTTTACCTTTCCCCACTAACCTACAAGGAACATTTCCTTTGTGATATGTCATTGCTGGGTTTGTAGTTAAGTAGAGTGAATTATCTGTGGTTCGCAATTTTTTTTTTCTTGTGAGGGGTTGGTTCTGTATCAGCTACGCCAAATAAATGTCAGTGTTTTAAAGGTTGCAGAGGCAGGCGGTAAATCCCTTGGAGAAAGTGTGAAAAATTCTATTCTTGTTGAATATTGAGTTTATGAATTAATGGCATTCTTAGAAGGGAGAGGGAGAAGACGTGAATCTGAAGGAACACAGGCAAAAATGGTTGTGCAATATGCACGCATTCCTCTGGGCCAGGAGCCTCTTCAGCAAAAGCAGTAGGAACATGGTGTTGTCCAAGGACTGGGTCTCATCTGGGAGATCTGTGTGCAGGCTCAGATAGCTTTTTAGCTGGAGGAAGGCAGACAGGGAACTTTGTAAAACTGAACTAAAACACAGATAGGTGCAAGAGTTCATTCTTTTTGTTTCTGTGTACCTTTTTCTAAAGCTAGTAAGTATTTTGTTAATCTTGCACTTCAACAAAACACATTCATTTTTTTCTTTACCCTTGGTATTTATCTAGAATTATCAGTGATACTAGTACACCTGGTCCTGCTTGCTTCCAAGCAAGTGGAGTCTGTAACTATGGCCCCTGCCTCCCACATGGAGTGTCTTGACCCTCTGCAAGATCCAAGAGAAGTTCGAGGTGGCAAGGTGCTGCTGCTTTAGTTTGCCTGATCCAGCCCGAAATTGGGTTGCTGCTTGGGATAGACATCTTCCAATGCTGAGGAAGATGCCGAAAGGTAGATGAGGAAGGAAGCTTGAAATGCAGAAATTACTCAGGGAGCTAGAATACAAATCAGCATCAAAGGCAGTAGTGAAAATGTATGAGCACTTGTAAATGATACTGAATTTGCTTTACTACTGCATGAAATTATGTGAGTGCAGAAACGTTTCCTCAGTGCTATCCCAGACTCAAATAGTTGTCTTTTGTGGTGCACATCCTGGGATTCCTAGTCATATTCATAGAATCATAGAGTCACAGGATGGTTTGGGTTGGAAGGGACCTTAAAGACCATTTAGTTCCAACACCCCTGCATAGGCATGGACACCTTTCACTAGACCAGGTAGCTCAAAGCCCCATTTAACCTGGCCTTGAACACTTCTTGGGATGGGGCATTCCTGCCTTCTCTGGACAATTGTTCCCAGTGCCTTACACCCTCATAGTGAAGAATTTCTTCCCTGCATCTAATCCAAATATACCGTCCTTCAGTTTGAGGCTGTTCTCCTTTGTCCTTGTGAAAAGGCCGTCTCCAGTTTTCATGCCCCTTTAGGTCCTGGAAGGTGCCATAAGGTCTCCCCACGGCCTTCTTTTCTCTGGCTGAACAGCCCTAACCATCTCAGTCTGTCTTCATAGGAAAGATGCTCCAGCCCTGTGATCATCTTTGTGGCTCTCCTCTGGACTTGCTCTGGCAAGTCCATGCCTTCTTATGTTGGGGGTCCCAGAGCTGGACGCAGTGCTCCAGGAAGAGTCTCATGGGTGTAGAGTAGAGGGGCAGACTCATCTCGATTGACCTGCCAGCCGTGCTGATTTTGATGCAGCCTTGGATGCAGTTGGATTTCTGGGATGCAAGCACACATTGCTGGGTCATGTTGAACTTCTCATCAACCAACACCCCCAAGTCCTTCTCCTTAGAGCTGCTCTCAATCCATTCTCCACCCAGCCTGTACTTGAACTTGGAATTGCCCTTACCCAGGAGCAGGACCTTGCACTTGGCCTTGTACTTCATGAAGTTCACTTGGTTCCGTGTCTCCAGCCTGTCCAGGTCCCTCTGGATGGCATCCCTTCCCTCCAGCGCATGAGACACCACACAGCTTGGTGATGTTGGCAAACTTGCTGAGGGTGCAGTCGGTCCCACTGCCCGTGTCACCGACAAAGATGTTAAAAAGTGCCAGTCCCCATATCGAGCCTTCAGGAACACCATGGACATTCCACGTGGACATCAAACTGTTTGCCCCAAGTCTTGGAGTGTAACATCCAGTCAATTCCTTATCCACTGAGTAGTCCATCCACCAAATCCACATTTCTCCAATTTAGAGACAAGGGTGTCATGCAGAACAGTATCAAATGCTTGATGCAAATCCAGGTAGATGGGGTCAGTAACCCCGTTGTAGAAGGTTACCAAATTTGTCAGGCATGTTTGCCCTTAGTGAAGCCTTGTTGGCTTCTTATTTTCCGTGTGCCTTAGCATAGTTTCCAGGATGATCTGCTCCATACTGGGCACAGAGGTGAGTGTATTCAAGTGTATTTTTTCAGTTAAACAACCATTTATCAGGTATTTATCAGCTGGTATGTACCATGCTATAGGATTGATATACTGTACATATTGTCTTGAAAGTCATCATGGGATAGCTGTTTGTTAAATTTGTTTTTAATGATGGTGAAAATTCAGGAAACATACTCACCATGAGGATTGTTACATGGATAAGTGCAGGTAACATAAAATCCCTCAAAATGTAATATTCAAGCAATAACTAAAGGACATTTCTTCAGCTTCTCTCTCTTCTGGCAATAATATTTTCAGAATATAAATGTGTAAACCTGCCAAAATCCCTCTGCCTTGGGAAGTATAAGCAATACAAATTATCTGTAAATACCAGCAGTAGCATTCAAATAATCACAGAATATGCTAAGTTGGAAAGGACCCACAGGATCATCGAACCCAACTCCTGGCCCTGCACAGGACCATGCCCAAGAGTGACACCATGTGCCTGAGAGTGTTGTCCAAAAGCTTCTTGAGCTCTGTCGGGCTTGGTGCTGTGACCACTTCCCTGGGGAGCCTGTTCCTGTGCCCAACCACCCTCTGTGTAAAAAGGTTTCTAATATCCAACCTAAACCTTCCCTCACACAGCTTCAGGCCATTCCCTCACTGCTCACCACAGAGAAGAGATCAATGCCTACCCCATCTCTTCCCCTCCTGAGGAAGTTGTAGAATGCCACGAGGTCTTCCCTCAATCTCCTCTTCTCCAGGCTAAACAGACCAAGTGACCTCAGACACTCCTCATAGGACTTCCCCTCAAGGCCCATCTTTGTTGCTCTCTTTTGGATGCTCTCCAATAGTTTAGTGTCTTTCTTATATTGCAGTGACCAAAACTGCACACAATATTCAAGGTGAGGTTGCACTAGTGCAGAGCAGAATGGGACAATCACCTCCCTTGACTGTCATCTTTCCTAACCTCAGAATACATGCTGCCAGTAAAACTGCTGTCAGTCTGGTATAAAAGTTCCTACTTTTCAGCCCTGGCAATGCGCCAACATAGCGTGTCTATTGATAAAAGTGGCATATGGCACAGAGCCTTTTTCTGACTAATGATGCAGTTGTCCTTCCTTACACCTCTCTTTGGCTTCAGTTAACTTCTGTGGAAAAAGGCTTGTCTTGGGCAGAATCAGACCCAGGGACTGTGGGACAGGTTCTTGTCTCACTTGAAGAAATTTTGTGTGGCCTTCCTTTGAATTACTGGCATAAATGAGAGGAAGAACCAAAGGTCTGAAAATCTTACAGCCCAAGTAATGCATCAGTTTTACCAAATATTTCTACCAATACTGAGCACAGGACAGTGTTTGACTAAGTATCAGACATTTATGTAAAACAATGTCTTCCAATTACCTTTTTTTTTCCTGTTTAATGACAGGTTGAAGCTGTTTATTACTTTGCTGTGGGGGATGTTCCAGTGGACACGAAGCAGCTACTCCTTGAGAAGGTTTCAGACGGCTCCTGTCCAGTCAACACGGTGTCTTTCAATGCTAGGGAAGATGAAACTATTATTTTTCTGAAGGAGTTGAGCCGCTTGGCCTCTGGCAGGTATGACAGAGAAGGACAGTAAAGATTTCAGTACTCATGAAGTGCTTTGCTGATAGGAATGGTATTGGGGCATACGTGAATATAATCCATGAAGAAAATTAGACAAAGCAGTTCAGTAAGTGATCTGGGGATGGGGAAATAATTTTAAGAGATATGACTAGAATTCAGATCCTACTTAAACAGACCAGCTTTTTTCCGCATATGTTCTCACTGGCTTGGAGAAAGGCCATTCCCTTTTTATGCCCAAAATTGTCTGTCATCTGCCTCTCTCTTGAAGTCTGGAAAACTATTCAGGGGAAATGGTCACAATATAAACCAAAGTAAGTTTTTGTTGTGTTGCTTTGTACATTAGTAGTATCCACAAGCACCAGAAAACAATCTAGAGTTTTGCTGGATTAAGTGCCATGGAGACATGTACTGGAAAGGAAATGCCTGTCCTAAATGAGCAGCTCATGGAATAACAGAAAATGGATGGGGTGTTATTCTTCAGGCTTGGTTGTGTGGAAAAGCAGTTCTGTACCATGCTTTCTAGCATCCTTTTGGTATGGTTGGTGGAAATTAATATATTCCACATGGCTTGTTGACTGCTTAATCCTGGGAATCAGCCTTCAGTAGAAATGGATACGACGACTTAAATCTTGATTCTGTTATCAAAATAAGGAAAACAAATGAACAAATACAAAACCCGTAAGACCAAACTCATGCTCAACAGCAGAAAGGCAGTAGGAGTCAGTAGGTGTTTGTCTGCTTAACAGAAGTCACCGTACAGTTACAGACTTGTGAAATGGCTGCTAGCTTTTTCTGTTTCACTGTTGTTTGTGCAAGAGTGGGAAGCCCTCCAACAGTAGAAATCTCCCAAATGACAGCAGAGCAATTGGTAAGATGGCAGCTGCTTAGCTCTTTTATAGCCATCTGTGTTTAGAAATAGCTTTTAGGAGATGGGAGTGTCTGCCAAAAACAAGACTGTGGGAAAGTGTTATGTTTGCTCTGGTCTGATACGTGTTTAAAATGATTGTGGTCATTTAGAAGCATGGTACCTCTATGGTACCAGGTACAGTGCCAGTCACTATCCCTCATTTTCTTTTGGCAGTGTTTTTACCTTCTTTATTAAAGGAAAGTGAATGTTTCTTGTGTGGTAGAGACAGGCAAAAAGGGTTGTGGCAGGGAGCTGAGAGGAATTGTTTCGTTTGATATGATTCTCACTGTCATCTTTTTACATGAGTCTAGCTTTTGTGCAGAGCCTTACAGGGACAGTTAATAACTTGCTGGTGGCTATTTGCCCAATAACTGTCTATAAGGTTAAGTCAGCTTTCCCACAGGAACGGCCAAGTTCATGGGCTTTTAATGGCTTGAACCTGTTTCTAGTGTAGTTCTGTTTTAGAAATACATCTTTTTCCTGCTCTGAGATCTTCTCTGTTTTGACAATGAGGATAAATGAAGTCTGCTTGTCATCCTGATTTGTATGTCGATAATTAAATAAATGTTCCTGTTAGGCTTTCAACTGGGAGGATAATCTGATAAAAAGGTGTTAGTGTCATCTCAGACATCTTAAATTACATGCCTGCTCAGCCTGATAAAAGCATTAATTAAAAATAGATTTCCAGGAAATTGAAGAGTAAGGTGCCTTGCAGTAAGTAATATCAAAAAGCAAGAATATTCTACATGAGAAGACTTCAGAAAGTACATAAATGTAAATAAAAAGTTTGATAATATTAATAATCTTATTGTAGTTGAAGCTTTAGATATAATTCTGAAGTTGTGTGTGTGAAAAACATCTCTTTAAAATTAGAGAAGTATTTATGTAGTTTGTGTACTGGTGGAAACTCATTTTGTATTACAGATTCCATGCTTTTGCTGAGAAGAATGACTGTAGAGATGCTGCTGGACCTGCACTAAAATATGAAGAGGATGGAAAAAGTTTAATTGCCCTGAACTCCGGAAAAGTGAAAGGGCAAATGCCTCTAGGTAGATAATATAAACCCCAAGATTATACTGATATTATCAGCGAGATGTCAAAATGGAAATGTAGTATAGGAATTTGATGCATGTAAAATCAAAAGAAACCTGTAGGTGTGGGTGGGGTGAGGACAGGACTGGTCTAATGGAAATTCTCTGGGTGGGAAGGAGAGGGCAAGGAAAAGAAAAAAATGAAGGGACTGGAGGATGTGCATGTGAGAATGAAAGAGAAGAGAAAAAAATGGGAGAAGACGATAATTTATTTAGGAATATGAAGAATAGTACTTGTGTGCTTATGCTAGTGACCTTGTGGAAATGTATAGAGAAATGGTAGAAAGGAAGAGGAATAGTGTGGCAGACCATATGATACAACAGCCACATCAATGTAGGCCAAGTTCTTAGGTAATATAAGGGGATTAAATCAACATGAGATTTACTTGCTTCTCCCAAGAATTTGTCACAACGACAGGCAAAAAACACAGTAAAGTGACCGTAGAGAAGGCAGTGCAAAGTGGTGGTGGGAGAATTGATAGAAAAAATACCAGGAGGAAACAACCAAAATAAACAGTTTCACTGGTGGGTGGAGCTGGGCAAAAAGCTCAGTGTGTTTCTCATTAGTCACAGTGCTACTTCCTCTGCGTAGGACTGGACTGTGGTTTCTGCCGGGGTGGGAGGAGAGGTGATGTGAAGTGAGGCTTTGTGTGTCAAATCTGATGTCTTTCTCAGCAGGAGAGTAAAAAAAAAATATTTCTTTCAGACATCAGTAATCATAAGACGTTTTTAGTCTTAACGGCTTAACACACACACCCACCCACCCACACCCACACACCCACACACACCCCCCCGTTATGCTGGGGGCATTAATGTTGCCCCAAAGGTAGAACAGTGTTAGCCTCTTTTCACTGTTAGGGCACGTATGGCATAAGGTGGATTTGGTGGCTCACGTAAGGCTGTTAGCCAGTCTTGGACTAACTGGCCCATATTTGGGTTGTCATCAAGTTTCTTGCGTACTAACCTATCCTTCACTAGGACAGTGATTGTAACAGTACAAGAGAAAGAACCATTGTGGGGGGCCAGAAATAAAGAAGTGAGGTATCACCTACTTTTTTGAGTTGTGAAGGTACACTCAAGCCTCACTCATGCAGAGTTTAGAAACCAACAGCAGAGTCTGCTTCAAAACACTATCATTTCATACTAATGCAAAGCAATATAATGCCTTCAGTCTGCCATGAGTGCTTTCTTGCTGTACCACATTTGGGAGTGTGCATGGGGGGAGCTGGCTCCCTCTTTCCCTGGGGCAGTCAGCCTGTTTCAATAGATGAGCCTAGAGCTCCTATATGAGTGAAATTACTTCCTCACCACTGTGTCTAAAGCTGAAAGCTGAATAGCTTTAATCGCTCAAAAGGGCAGTAATCCCCTTGAAGTGCATTGTCTGTTGTGTCTTATTGCTATTATGGAGTAGAATTTACACATTAAAAAGGAACACAATTAGCTTTCTGCATTTACTGGGTATTACAAGCACAGTCATGACATCACTGGCAGCCAATTGGAGCATTTCAGTCATATGCAGAATCTAAAGTCCTTTCAGAAAAGAAAACACATTGAAGACATTATTTTGGTCTCTGATTTTCTTGTTTCAGAGGCTCCTTCAAGGGTGTAGTAATAAGGCAATAAAAACAAAAGTGTCAATTACTCACTAATGGGCTCTGAAACTGGTTCTTGGATGTGTGGCACAAACTACACAAGGAAATAAATAGAGAATGAACCAGAGATTTAATCTTCCAAATGTGGTGTTTCTAGAAAATAAAGGGAGGCACAGGAATATTTTGATTATGTTCCTTTTTGCACCACAAATGCAACAGCTGGAAACTGAAACTCATAACCATGTTTTATGGACTGGAAAAGCTGTTTTAAGGACATCTGATAGTTTCTGGGTATCCACTGAATATCAGCATTCTGCAAATATGGGAGATCTTCATGTTCACTCCTTTTCATCGGCTTAACCAAAACAAGTCAGAAGTGAACTATTTAAAATTTTAGATAAGAGCTCAGTTCTCCCCTGTTTTGCATCTTGAGTAGACATTTAGAAAGCAAGTGTGAGAAACTGACAAATTTGAATTTTTTTACACTCATTATGAGTGGGTGCTCAAGATCAAAACAGGTGTAGCTCATTAAAGAATTAAGGTCCTTATGCTGGCAGCCTCAGATTTACTTATGGCAGAGAAATGCTTTTACATAAAGTCTAATTTCACCAATGTGATAATATCTCCTCATCCAGCACTAATTTTCCTGTTATCACTTCTGCCTACATTCTTTGTGCAGTTTATTCATCTGCAAAAAGCTGTAGAATTAAGCAATCATGTAGTTAAAATTATAACTGGAAAGGAGGTGACATTTAAGTTGGAATTTGAAGACATAGAGGGCAAGGAATTGTGGAAACTGTGGAGAAAAGATGTCTTTCTGCAAAAGGACACATTTGTGTAATCTGCTTGGAGTAACAGGGCGGTAAGTGCTACATAAGGCTTAAAAAGTAATGGTGCTTTGAACCAGATCCTGAAATGAATAGAGGGTCCTTGGTGGCTGACATAGAAACAGTAAATTTCTGTGTAGTGGTTTCTGTGTGGTGAAATAGATGAGCTGGCGTGTGTAGAGAAAATGCAAATGGACTGAAATCAGGATTTTACTGATGTGATAAATCCAAACAGGGAAGTGTCTGACCTCCTTGTGAACAGTATAAGGCTCTGTTCTTAGGTGTGCTTGATTTTTCACATTTACCTGGTTGTCAGAGGGAAAATTTCAGGTTGTTGTGTGTAAAAAAGGGAAGCGTAAGAGCGTCATTCCCATGCATGACATTGAAGTCAATGAACTCTGCACTGTTTATGTACACTGACATGGGAGAGATCGAACCCTCCCTTCGGAGAGCCAGGATAAAGAGTAGCTACTTTGCCTAGAAGCTGTAGCAAAGATCATTGCCTCTGCTTTTTTCTTGCGTGTGCTTTGTCTAGTCTCAGCAGCCTAACCTTGGCCTGGCAAATCTCTTTGCTAATGTGTGGAGAGTGATGCAGATAGCTGTTCTGTGATGCCACACGGGATATAAAGTTCATTTGCTTTGTCCATTGGCCCAGTGGAAAAGGGACAGGATTGGGCTGCAGTGAGTTTGAGTGCTGTTTGACCTGGCAGCTATGCAGGTAAAAGCTGTGGACTATGCTCTTGTGCTTCTTTGTGCCTTCATTCATCCCCCTCTAAATGGAGATTTTAAAAATCAGTGCTTGAGGGTGTATTGCTGTGTTCTGCTGCCACGTGGAGGCTGAGAAAGGGACTGGCAGTGAAGAAAATCAATTTCCCCATTTTCCCTTGCTAGCAAATTCATTTTCAAATAGATCTTACTCCATTATGTTTGGATTTGCTTGCTTCCACGGTCTAAGTCAGATAATCAGACAAGTAAGAAATGCTTTGGTTTTCCGTTATTTGCTTTTATATTGGTATTTGCTTCCTATTTCAAAGATATTGTAGATATTTTGTAGGCATTTTTTTTTTAATATAGGCTTTTTTCATTAGCAATATGGAAATCAAATAGGTTACAGTGACTTGTCAAACTGGATGAGTTTGTTTGTGGGGAGGTACATGGGGAGAAGCTGCTTCTTTTGAGATTGTCTGCCAGTTAAATAACTGGGAAATGGAAATGAGAGCAGTTATGAGTTTCCGTGTACATGTGCAAGTGTGTTTGTTTTTGCTTAGATCTACCGTCTTGCTTCTCAATTCGCTGCTGTCAGCAAAATGCTTCTGCCCCTTGCCACAGGCTCTCCCCGCACCCTTCCTCATCCTCTTCCTCTTTTCCAGGGCCTCCCTTCTCCAGAGCAGAAACGCCTTTACCCGCGGGGGGCGCTCCTGGGACGTTACCCAGGGTGAGGCGCGCTGCAGGGTCAGGATGGCTGCGGGGAGAGCCGAGGGAAGCCGGACACGTGCAGCAGGGTGTTCAGGCCGGTCCCCTCGTGTGGGACTGGTGGCCACCCTCCTGCCATTGCAGTGGGGTGGCTTTTGAATCAGAACAGGGCGTCCCCAGAGGTCTGGCTGTTACACTGCCAGCCAGGGCACATGGGGAAGTGCTTCATGGCAGGGGGAACCAGGCGGGCCCTTTCTCTCCCTGGATAAAGTAAATTTTAGGACGAGATTGTTCCTGGATGCCTGAATGTGTGCAAAAGACGGTGGGCTTGGAGTGATTGTAAACTGCACCCTCCAGAGGAGTGACTTTCTTTGGTTGGTGGTCCCCAAAAAATAGCACATCTGAGGTGTGAGCAGAGGGAATTTAAACGAAAGTGAGGTTCATGCTTTCTTGGCCATTTACGAGTGATATGCTTTGAGGGATGTGCCACAGTTAAGAGCCACATCTGGAAGATACTATGCCTTGCATGTGTATGTAGGTTTTGATTTTGGGAGTTCAGTTTTGAAAGACACAGGTTTTTTTTCCACTCCTCCTTAGCTGTAGGGGAAAAGAGGCTGAGGTGGAGGTGCAGCTGAACTTCCTGTGTAGAGAGAGAAAGCTGCTGTGGATATCACTGCTTGCAAGCTTCTCTCCCGGTTGAATCCAGGAAAAAATATTGTCAGAAAGAAGGTTTTCTAAGCAACTGGAATTTCCCAGTGTGCAATTCTTGGTGCCTGCATTTGTCCTGTGTAGCAAGTGGCATCAAGCATACTTGCTTTGAAAAGGCATGCAGTTTTACTTTGCTGTGCTGCAAGCATAAATAAGGAAAAAATATCTTCTCATGTAATACCAATTCAATACATCTATCTTAATGGGGACAGTAACAATAATCCTGTAAAACTGATGAGTCCATAGCATCAATATAGGGGAAAGGAAGCAACACAATGATATAATTGTTATTGGTTTAGAGGTAGTTGAAGTATACATATTTCTTTCAATATTTTCAAATATTACATTAAAAATATTCATAAAATTAAATCTGGATGACAGTAATTGACAGCTTGTGGAGGATATCCAGATTTAGTTGAAGACAGTGCCACTGGAATTGCATTCTTAACATCCTTAAACTTAGAACTATGTGCATGCGTAGTGTGAATGCACATGTTTGCATTTCTGGGGAGAGATTGCTTATAAAATAAAAACTGACTTCTTTCTGAAATATTTGAAGAGAATACTTTTCTTAAATTTAACAAGTAATGATTACAGACTGAGGTTTTTTCACCCTTTTGTGTTTTATGTTGTAGAATGATCTGCCTTACTAAAGCTTTTTGTGATTTAGGAAATGTTGATCTTTATCCTAATGGCTGCAACAGATGTTTTTGAAATGCAGGAAGGTCCCAGGAGATGGCAGTGTATAATAACACAATTCAAAATATTTCTTGGAAACTGAAAGCATTTCACAATTAAAATTGAGTTCTTATTTGTATAACTTTTTTTTAAATTTTTTTTTTTATTTCTGGAGAGTTTATCAAAGAACAAAATTATCAGGTTTGTTTGTTTACTGGTAGCCTACTTTAGTAGACAAGTTTGCATGTCTTATCATTCCTACAGTGAACCACCACTGTATATTAACAGAACCACTGAATGATAAGATACAGTTTGCCTTGTTTAGCATTTTTATGTGCAATTCATTAATAGGTTGTGATCTGCAATATTTTGTAACCTATATTTGTAGTTAGGATAGCTGATGCTTCAGTTTCTTTTATATTTTTACTGTAACACTGCACGCAGTATCTCTGCATTGTCCTATATTGCAGTGTGAACTCTGAGACTAACCTAATTTAACACATTTTTAATAGTGATCATACTGCTTAGGTATACAAGGGGTCTCAATTTTAGTAGTTTCTCTTTATGAAATAAATAAATATTTTTATTATTTTCATCAAGGAAGACATATCTGTCGAAATTAAGAAAACGTCTCAATTCCAGTTTTGGATTTTTCCAATTTTTTTGACAATATAGCCTGGTAGTAAAATTTTTTTTTGTAGCATTTGTTTATGACTGTTGAGAATTGTTGGGATGAAAATAAACTTATCTTTAGCAAAATTTCATCAGATAGTCATCAGGGAAAGAAGATTTAAAATTAATTAATTATGTACTTTAGGAAATGGAAAGAGTCAAAAATATCTTCTCTTTAAAATGTCAAAACTGTGTTTAATATTTGGAGCCAGGTTTTGCATTGAAGTCCAGGGGGCAACAAGTGCATTTCAATGTGGAGTTTGCTTATTATTTTCTGGCAGTGTTAAAATATATTTGCTTCCACTGTGGGAACAATCTGTGGCCAACTTTGGAGGTTAGTTCCAACATACTAAGCACCTCCCATGTCTTGGAGCCAGCTTTGAGCCCTTTTTTGTAGACTGACGGAGAACAGCACTTGTCAGTGCAATGGGACCTCAAGAAAACAAGTTTATATGGCAACATCTGGATATACCAATGACTTCGTGGTGATTGAGGAGTTATAAAAAGTGGAAATTGTATAAAAATGTGAAGTTGTATTTATTATTTCTTTTGCAGTAACTGGTGTCTGTGAAGATGTCTTTTTGATCTGGAAGGAGCTGGAGGAAGCCAGGAGTACAGTGAGACAAGTTCAGAAAATTTTATCAGAATCTGACCAGTCTGCTTCTCAAGACGGTATCATTTATGTTTCTTTCAAGACAGCTACCATCTTTTTGTGAACGGTTTTGATTGCACATCAGTTTGGGGATGATTTTCTCAGAAATGTCTGTGTACAGGATATAGCACATATATATCTTTATAGCACCTATAATTGTTCTCTGAACTTAGGATTGCTTAAAACTTTCCAATACAAATCTCTGTTTACTACAGCTTAAGCTTGCTAAACTCTAACAGCTCAGGCTGAAACACACCATTTTTATTGTACCGGTGACTAGGTTTAGAAGTTACCTGGATTTTAGGATATGGAAATTATTTTGGGGTTTCTTCTCTTTCTGTCTGCCTGAACCAGTAAATCTTTAGCTTGTTTTACACAGTGCTGGGGAAATACCTCATGCCTGTCCCATCACAGTCTTCTTGGGATACCCTCCAACCTGGTAGCTAGTTCATTCCATGTAAAGGGAAGAAGCGGAGGGGTTGCATTTTTGTAATCAAAGGCGAAGGTCTGAAAACAATTCAAAATAAGCACTCTGACAACTCTTGTCTTAAGAAACATGGAGGAACACCTACATGTGTTCATTAAACCAGTAGTTCCCGCCATTATGTTTGGCCTAGAACATGACTTATTTGTTGCTCTGTGCATATTGATTGGCTTGAACCCTATTGGAAACAGAAACATTGCTGTTCTGGGAGGTTTTAACGAGGAACAGTGAGAAGCTACTCAGCCCCGCTAAGATGGAGATGCTCTGGGCATGCTCAGAAGCAGAATGATCCCACTGAAAAGACATAAATACTAAAAGCTTAGGAATCTGTAGAGTCTAGGCCGCTTCAGCATTGGACTACAATTGAGGGGATGGGTTTTCAGGATCACAGCCGAGATCGTCGGTACTTACTTTCTTAATTAGTCCTGGTTTTAAAATACTTACATGGTATCCAGTGGTATTTTTTTGTGTAAGTTGATACAAGATGCAGATTGAATTAGCACGAGTCATGAGTGATTTTGTGTAGCTCTAGTACTGTTTTTGCAGTTGCTTTCACTTTGTCTAGATGGAGGCTGGGGCCACATGGCCTTTTCTGGATCATCTGCTGAGGAATGCTTTGTACAATCAGTGGGTCAGTAACTTGAACTGTTTTGAGATGTGTGACTGATGTGGTGATGAAGATTTGAAGCTGAGAACTTTCTCTGGCTGCACTGGGTTTGAATTCTGTCTATAGCATAACTATAGTTAAATCTAGAGGTTTTTTTCATCTGTGAAGGCACAATGTCATTTGTTATACTGATAAGAGCATCTTCTGAGTTAGCAGGATTTCCCATATGAAGTTAAACATCTCTTCTGTAATACACATGAACAAAGAGACCACAATAAAACTGCAAGGACAGCCCTAATGTCAGTGTCTCCTGACTTCACAGCTTTAATGTTCTGTTAGTGTTAGCCTTGATCCAAAATCTTTTCATAAATAAATTAAAATAAATGAAATTACAGTGTGATATATTTTTTAAGTTCTTCAGCATTATTTGGCCGTTGCCCATTGATCCAAATAACTGTAGTTTTTCAGTTTTCATGTATTTCTTCCCAATTCTGCCTTCCTGATCTGTTTAAAATGCTTTGCAGCAAAATATCTCTATGTAAAGCATGTGAAAGAAAGAAAACAACACTTTTCTTTTCAAAATTGTGTGAGCACATTTGTGACACTTGTTGTTCTAAGGACCACAAGCAATCATAAAGCAAAGGTTTCCACATAAACAAGCTCTGATCGTGCACCTGCCCTGATGTTGGCTGATCTCTGTGTGTGTGAGGGTAGTAGATGCCTCCACAGGTTTATTTACAGGCTCAAGATCTCACTACTGTGGTCACTGTAGCTGCATCTAAACTGAGTAGACATTTATACCATGTTGGTCCACCAAAATTAAAGTGTGACAAAATAAATTCACCCTGCTATGAGACCCACTGCCTGGTTATTTGATTTAGGTGTGGTTTACTGGGATAGTGATGAGTGAGTGGAGAGTCCTGTATCCTTTTATCTGTATTATCTGTATACTATACTGGTGTCCAAAGATGTTCAGTGCCCTCCCTTAAGACAGTCCTTGGAAAATTTATAAGACAATATGACATTGTAGTTTGCCTTTTACTCTAAGTAGCCATCTCTAGAAAGATTAATGTTAACCAGTGGTCTTGACTGTATTTTCAATTACATCTCTATTGTTTCATTTTCTCAAATGATTTTATTCAGGAATGCTTTCTGGCATTTTGTAATTCAATTACTAAGAAAATTCCTTTTATATGTTCATCTTCTCACTATTTATTGTCTTTGCTCCCTGTCTTCTGGTGGTATTTTTTCCAGTTACAAAGGAATTTGTTGCAACGAGTTGTGTGATAAGAAAAACCTCCACAGCCAAAGTAGAGACTATTAAAAATCACTCAGAAATATCTGTTCGCTCCAATGCTGTCACAGCAAGCAGAAAAAGTTTGAAAATTTTGATTCCAGTATCAGAGTCTGTTTTTGAAAATAGCTTATCCAAAATAAACCATGCTATACAGGAGATTTTGTTTGTTTTATTTTCTTTATTAGCAAACAAAGCTGATCATCCATTACCAAAACATATAACTGACAAATATTTGACTTCTGAGAAGTGGTTGCAGAAGTATGGCTTGAAAGCTCAGAAGCTCACACTGTATGATGCACTTGCTGATTGTGTTTTTCGCCATGTAGATGGGCTTGTTGACATAAAAACTAAACCAGAGGATGAATGTTCACAAACTGATGCTGTGAGTATTGTTAATTTTCCCTCACATCCCATGAGTTGTTTGTTTTTCCTTTTAAAGCTTGAAAACTTGGTTGATGGGTAAATTGATTATATAGTATATGGCCTTGTTGTTTTGTAGTTTTTGTTAAAATCATATAATTAATTATTGAGGCGAAGAATAAGAATGTCTCAAAGAGCTTTTTGAGAATGACTGCTGTGGACACTGAAAAGCAGCAGAGAAATTTTCCAGTTTTCTGCAGCATTCTGTGAGAACTCTGTGTTTCTCACAAAAGCTATGAAAAACACTGCTATGGGTTTTTTGTAAACTAACTCTCCATCTTACATCTGTTGTTGTTCAGCAGAGTTGTTTTAGTATTCTGAAGAAAATATTTTTAAATGGCCCCCACCAGTCATTCTGAGAGGTGATGGGTCAAAGAACCAATGACTTTATGCCATGCTGGCGACCCAAGTTATAAAAATCGATTTATAATTAATTAAATAAGCCATTTTCTCCGGATCTTGGTCGTGTTGTTTCTCACCGTTCATGGTACAACAGCGACATGACTGCTTTAAGGACTCCTTGCTGGTTCGCATAAAATCTAAAAGGAAGAATCAGAACTGGCTTAAGCAATGCCTTGGTTTTCTTTGTATTTCTGTGGGATGGGTAAAAGATTGCTTGTCATCTTTAGAGGATGTGTTAGTCTCAGCTGCTGCAGTGTCTTGCAGGTACTTGAAAAATTTGGATTAATTTGTCTTCTATTTGTTTTTCTCAAGCTTTACCATTGCACTGTTTGGTAAGCTTCTGGTTTTTGCTAGCTGCAAGAACAAAACCAGTTTCTATTGAATCTTGCTAGAAGCAAATTCTGTGACCACCATATGCCATGTTTATTTCTACTCCTGTTCACGTGCAACAAGCATGTACCTTTGAAGTTTGTTCCCCAAATATTAAAGGCACTGCAAAGTAATATGTTTTGGAATATGAAATGTGTTTTTCTTTGTTGTAGGAGACAAAGAGGAAGGTAATTCATGCAAGATACTGTGACAAGTTTGTACATACTCTCTGGAAAGATGGATCTGTAGTTCATGTATATGTTACTACAGAAAAGTATAAGCAGTACAAAGAGAAAATGAGGACAGCTCTCAGACAAGTGGAAGGAAGGTTAGTGTTCTGTCACATAAAACAGGTTTGGTTATTTTACATGAGCGTTGAAAAGTTTGACATTTACTGTCATAATAAGTTGAAGTGATTGGTAAACTGACAGCAGCAGTACTAAGCCAGAAGTCTATTTTAAATCAGAATCTTGTATGTAGGATTTCTTAGTAGCCATAGAAGAAAACTGATGAAGATTTAGAATTTTTTTCTCCTTCTGAAACACGGGTGTGAAAGTCAGTCTGCACATTTTTTAATTAATGCTAAAAGTACCAAAAAGTATTGGGACTATAAGGTGGCAGACAACTTCAAGAATCATCAATAAAACTTAGTAAACATTCATCCCGTGTACCTAGGATCCCTTGCAACACCAAGAAGCACAGCTTGGCTTGTGCTCAGGTGGTTATCTGCCCTTTTTACAATTTTGTGTTGAAGACAATACTGAACAGTCTAGATCAGAGTCAGGGCATGAGTTATTAAGTAATGCACATGATCAGAAGTTCACTGCTCAAACTAGCTGCCTAGTTTACATTTCTGCAGCCGTATAGACACTTAGGTTTTGTATGACATCTACAAAAAAACAGGCAGTCTAAGGAAAACCTATTTTAGAACAGAAAAATGTTGCTCTCTGTTTTGTATATTAGGACAATGAGATGTCTCACTGAAAAAAAGCAGGATGTGAACTTTCATTTTATTGGTGAATTTTTTATTTTATTGCTGCTTCCCTACCAAAAGGATAACAGCATGATTACATTTAGCAAGTTCAGATAGAGTTTTGTTATTGCTTCTAGTTTATCTTCATCTTATTGTATTTAGGATAACATTTACATACTGTCAAAGAAAAATTTGAGATAAGCGGTTTTGGTGAGTATGTGTTTTTGAAATCCAAGTCAAGATTAAGGGCTTGCTGTTTTGAGTGTTTCATCTGAATGTTAAAAAGTCTTAGTGAACCTCATCAAACGCTTTGGGGGAAATAACTAATGACAAAATAGCTACCGGTAGCTAATGTAACAGGATCCTTAAGTTTCCATGATATCATTTTTTTGGAAACCTTTTGTGGAAATGAATATTTTTCCCAGGGCCATTATGTTCCGTGTGTTAAATGTCTCTGTTTCAGAGTAGATGAACATTTTATGACTCTCAAGGGAAATCAGATTTGGACTTGCTGCAGCCATTACTGAGGAAATGTTCTTGTACACAGCAGTATGTATGCATGGATTTAACTGGCAGGCATACTCCAGTCCTGTTTAAAATGTAAATCTAAGTCTGTGTTTAAGGCTCAAGTTCCACAAACCATTGAAGCATCTGTGTTATATTAAGCCCTTCGAAGTGCTTAAGTTCCTTGGAGAATAGGTTCTCAAGTGGTTTCCTGAGAAGGAAGGCATAGTACTATAGGCTTAAATGATTTACTGAGGTGAGTCTGGGAACAGATACAGGGACAATAGTTATAGTTGCTTCCACATTGGATTTCCCAGCCCAAACTACCTGATAACTGATTTTATAAAGGTGCTGTATGGTTTTGTCTTTTTTTTGGTCTGTCTCCAGATTTCTATTGAAATTAAAAAATAAAAATTTCTTGTGATGTTACGTAGGGACAGGGGACTGATTTATCAAGGGCTTCTGACAGTGACTACTAACAGGTGCTTAGGGAAAGAGAATAAGAAGTACAGCAGTGACAAAAAGATCCTGCATTTCAGATTCTGATACACAGAGCTCCAGGGATGTTACAGAACAGGTTTTGATATTTCTTTCCTCCCCAGGATTAAGTGGCTTCAACAAGGAAGTAGAGGGCTTTTTGGGAATGTGTTTGAAGATGATGTCTATATTCTTATTGATACATCCCAATCTATGAACAACAAGCTGCCACTAGTGAAGGAAAAAGTATTTCAGCTAATACAGGTATGATAAAGCAATGACTCTGAAGGCTGAGGAGAATTTTAGAGTAAACTGATCTTTTCTGGATGGTTGTTACTCTGCTTTTTATTTATTTATTTATTTTTTTAAAATAGCATCTTTATAAAAGTATTTAGGTTTTTCTTCATGTGCTCATTTTTCAGTTAAGAATTTATATGTTCCCCTCATTTATACAACTATTTGAAAAAAGCTAGAGAAAATATTAAAAATTAAAAAGGCTTAAGTAGTTCTTTCCCTCAAGCCACCTCCCTTCTAAAAAAAAAGAAAAACAAACAAACAAACAAACAACAACAAAAACCCAAACCAGAAACAAGCTATGCAGTGAAACACCTTTTGGCATTTTCATTTTTACTTTTAAGCAGTGTCATCCGATTCCATTGGCTTGTTGTGATTCGTAATGTGTGTTCTAGATTCACTTTCATACTTCTACAATAGAGAGTGTAGAACGTTTTGAACTTCCTTGCATCTTACAGTGACTCAGAACTTTGCAAAGGGACTGGTAAAGTGCAGAAGTACCTCAAAAGCTGTGAGTACGGGGAGACACACCTAAAACAGGATTTTTCTTGCCTAGTTTTAGAAGTCTACAATGATGTCACCTAAGCTTACATTAATATTTCAGAGACATGCTTAACCTTAAATTTCTTTAGTGCTAAGAGAAGTAACTGAAATAAAAATTCAGTCTGGCATTGATAACAATCATTAGTAGGACTAGAAAAATTAAAACTATGACAGAGAGGTTTTTGAGCTAAGTGCTCAAGTCATAGGAAATAGCATCTTGTGGTCCTCTAAGCAGATCAGCACTAGAAATATATTAGATACTGTGGCAGAAGGTTTCACAGGCAGCTGCACAAAAATTGTGATGAAAGGGAGGCAAAGACTCCAGACTCCAAGTTTGTGCTCGCTTGCACAAATCTTCCCTGACTTCTAACTTCTGTCCAAAAGCAGCTTCAGCAAATTCTTCATTTTCTGCTGCTGTCTAGTTCCCCGTGCCAGTGCTCTTTATATGATTCTTGTTCTCCTCCTCTAAATGATATCTTACTTACCTTCTGATTTCAGTTTCCTCTGGTAAGCAGTGATAATCTCTTTCTTACACCACTGATCATATCCAGTTTCATCTCTCTCTTTCATGCCCTCCTAGACATTTGCTGTTTAAATTGTTTGAGAAATATGAGTATATGGAGACTTACTTTGGGAATTTCAAGCAATCTTAATAGTTGCAAGCAATAACTATCTTTGGTTTTGTATGTCTCTCTGTACACCATAACTTTTATTATATATGTTATAATAATTTATTGTAACCATATAATTAACTATATATTAATTCAAACAATTGCTATTCCTCAGTATTTCAGGATACAAGTATTCTTTCTTTTAATAGTAGGTGAAATTCAGATGCCGTCTCTTGCAGGAACAACTGAGACACAAGAAGAGATTTAACTTTGTGAAATTTAGTGCCCAAGCAGTGGCATGGCAAGAGAAACTTGCTGAAGTTAATGAGGAAAATTTGCAAGATGCTTGGCTTTGGATAAAAGGGCTTGAGGTAACATGGCAGCTAATTATCACAAAGTGTGCTTGCTTTGCATACAAAGTTGTATATGTTTCTGCACTTTCTGTATGGCTGGGGTGATTTTACATAGACTAACTATTTGACTTGAGTAAGCTGAAAATACAGATGATGGGTAAACTTAAGTAGATCTGAATACAATGTGTCTGTCAGGTATAGTAATCCTTTAACAATGGACCTGTTTATAAGATCATATTAATTCAACTTGCAGCCTGCTATGTTTAGTAGCCACAATGCAAGCATTGGCCCGTTCGAATTCCATAGGAACCGTGTCATTGCTCAGACCCTGTGTCTAAATTTGTCATTCTTGCTGCAGGGCTGCTGCATGGATGAGAGGTGTTGCTGGCAAACTTACAGCTCAGAGATGGTACAGGAAACCAAATCCAGCAAACTGGAGAAACATTTCTAGGTTTTTTTGATGGATAGACAGCTAACTTTAGGTGCCGTAGAAACATGAGAGCAAACATACTGAGACCAAACCTCTGTCTGTCTACCCAGTATTCTTTCTCTGACAGTGGCCAAAATCTGAGGATTTTTCCCTGAAATGGAGCAGAACTGCTTGTAGTCAGCCACAGTCATCCACCAGATTGTAAATATCAGCAGGTTTAGGACCACTTAATGTGTAAAATGTGGACAGCAATGTTATGAACATGGGACTGAAACTCAGTCATACAGCAGTATAGATACATCCCATGTAATGTTTTCTAGCACAAAACCCCATGTTCATGTAATAAAACTCCTCAGCATTATGACAGCTCTTCCTCAGACTTAATATTAAATTCCTGGGGATGAGGGAATTGAGGAAGCTACATAATACCTCTGAGACTACAAAGCAAGATCAATAACTTGGAATTCTCAGAAAATGCTAACAGACCAGCACACAGAGAAAAGGAAGTATTAGTGTGGCCTTCCTGAGTAGCTGAACACTTGTAACTGAGCTTATTTAGCCTTATTTTGCTGCCCTGCTTGAGGCTTGAAAACTTGTCTCTGTTTAAGCCGTGTTTGTTGTACAGCATCATGCAAGTTCAATAATACTTTGAACTACCATATTTTGATACCACTTGTATATGCATTAGTGAATGGCCTTTTCCATCATTATTCATAAAATTGTGAATTTTTGATTATAAATTTCATTCTAAGTTCAGATCTAGCTATATGAAATGGAATAGGAAATGGCACAGGAACAGTCTACTTTCTTTCAGGGATGACATCTGCTGCTGACCTTTTAGCCTCTTTTAAGCATTGCAGGTTTAAGTCTGACATCAAAAAGCTGGATTTACATTGAAGCTGAAATGAACAGAGGATTGCTCTGGAATATTAATCAGAGTAGATCCTTTGATCCCATTTTATGCTTTTTGATCCCATTATATGCTGTTTGGTCCCAGGATTATGAATATGGAAGCTGAGCTATAAACAGTAACTAACTGCTCCTTAAAAATCCTTTAGATGTGATAACATTTAAAATTTTAGTGGTAGTAATGTCATATGGTTGAAATATGTCATCGTTATTTAAACACTGATGAAACTGGTGTTCATTTGTAACAGTAGCAATTGAGAAACCTAAGATGAACAGCTTTTACCATAAGGTACATGGTTATTTTCTGCACGTCATCAGCATCCACCCTGTGTTCCCAGAATGTGAAAAGAAGTGAAAGAAGCTGTTTTGTTTCAAATCTGTTCAAAACTGTTATTGAAAAGAGCCAGGATGGCCAATGAGTGATGTGTCTAAAACTTAATAATTACTAAAACATCAGGAGTATTAGATAAATTTAACAGAAAGAAAATGGCTGGTTATTTCTTATGTGTGGGTACTGGTAAGGTTTGCTTGTGAGTTAGAATATAAGATTATAAAATAGATGAGCTGTTGTGTTGCGTGGCCCACACACTCTTATGCAGTCATACAGAGTAACTCTCAGAATGTACCTCCTGTCCCATTTCACCTGATTTCCTTTGCCCTTTTTAATAGAACTGATTGCTCTTGGGAAGGACTGGAAGAAGTTTTAACACAATTAATAGGATGGAAGAAATAATGCTATCTCTTAGCATATTTTTGCATATATGGGTCAGTGTTAGAGATTTATATTTGTCTTCTGTAATGCATTATATATGTGGATCCTAAGTCTCTTCTCATACCACTACAATCCTCACTGCCCTCCAGAGCAGTACTCAAGTGTTATGAAAGCATTAAACAGACTCTTGTCTTTTTAGAGGTTTTGCTTTGGTTCCATTAAAAGACTAAAACTTGATGAGATAGTTTTCCATACTGGTAAAACCTTACATATACCTTTAGTTTGGAAGGTTTTGTACACAATATTTGAAAGGTGGACATTTGAAGATATAAAACGTAGGGTTTAGGCTCCTAAGCCATGAAATGCATTTCAGTGAGTTTAGTTAAAAAGAAGAAAGATCGATCACGATCAGTAAGTATGTGAATGACACAGGAAAAGTGCTAGAATTACTCCAATGAAAATTTTTTGTGAGCACAGTATTAGTTTGCTGAGCATCTTTTGTTGCTATAGCTGACTTTTTTTGTGCTAAAATATAAGTGATATTTACATTAATGTGCCAAGGGGGTTCATGGGAGAGAGTCTGGAAAAATATTTTTGGAAAACTAAGAACTCCATTACCAGTTTTGGAGAAATAAAGTTGTGCAACTCTTTTGTTCAACTTTTGAACTGTTTGGTTACATAAAATACATGTTTCAAGGGAGTGTGATGAGTTGGCAAGCAGGAGCATCAGTGGGAAAAATGAAGAGAATGCATCTTTTGTCTTACATCTTCCTATCTGTTTATAGTCTTTTAGTGATTACTTTTGCTTGTACAGCTCAGATTGCTGCTGCCAGCATTTTGCTTATGTGTGTTTGCATAAGCACTGAATACCGATCTGGTACCAATTTATGTTACTTTGACACTTGCTTAGCTTTTTCTAGCTACATGACATAAATGTTTTCACCACTTTATTAGTCATTTTGGTTCTGTATTATCCCTTGAATCAGTACACTGTCGTTATCAATTTAAGAACAGAGGCAAAGGACTGTAAGTATTTATAGCTGTTTCTGTGTCTTTTTCTCTTTGGTTTCTTAGGTTGGAAGTTCCACAAATACACTCAAAGCTCTCCAGATTGCTCTTGCTGATACTGACACTCAGGCTATTTATCTCTTGACTGATGGGAGACCTGACCAGGTATTTCTAAAATGAGAAAACAGAAAATGCAGAAAAGTGGTGTCAGAAGTTGGAATTATGAGATGAACGTCATGCCTGCAGTGCTGAGTCTTGCGGAGTCTCTTGGATGTTTGCTGGCATTGTTTCACAGTTTTTCTAGCTAAGAGCATAAATTAATATTTTACCAAACAATGATTTGGCTTCATGTACACTTATTCATGTTCTTATTTTTAATGTTTTTATTAAGTTCAAAATTAGTGAATAAGTAATTTCTTTTTACCTTGTTAATAATGTCTTTTATTAATTATGTTATACCTTTTTAACAGTTAAAAAAAGGAAATTGCCGATATTGCTTTAACTGTCAAAGTGCAACCAACACACCAATTATATTGCAAACATTGCTTAATTTGTAGAGATTTTTGAGTATTTTGAACAACTGAAATGTTATCAGAATTTAGAGAACTGAGTCAATAATTTTTTTTCTACCAGATTCTTCAGCATTTTTGGACATGGTAGTTCTGCTTTTTCACCTAATTTTTATTTCTTTATGGGAGGAGGAAACTAGCTTTCCTATTTTCTCAGCCTCTACTTTGTTTCCTGGTATTGAATCAACTTTTCTTTGAACTATTTTAGTTTCATAAAATATCTACACTTGTATACTTCCAAAAGTATTTTTATATATATATCCAGTGATACTAAACACTAATGTAGTAGTTTAATTTCCTATACATTAGTAATTTCTTCTAAACCTTCAGAAACAAAGAGTACTGCTTATATTACAATTTGCATCATGTGCCTTAATGCATTTATCAGTCTTTCGAAATCTGTTTTAAATGAGCTCATTTAGCTAATTTCTGATTGAAATAGCAATCTGTATAAAGTGGATGTTTTTAACTGATCTATATCCATCTCTGAGTCACAGAACAACTGATGAAATTCTTACAAATTCTCAAATTTTTGAGAAATATGTTTCTAGATGCCACATATTTAACATAAAGGTTTTTTTGATTTTCAGCCCCCCCGGATAATTTTGGCTGAAGTCCAACTTCACTGTAAAATTCCCATCCATACTGTATCCTTCAACTGTGATGATATAGAAGCCAATAAATTTTTGTATGAACTATCTACTAGAACAGAGGGACGGTTTCATTATTACGACATTTATTTGAGTGATCCTGATACTACAGAGTTTATGGTTGTGAGTATCTGAAAATAAATACATTTGGTGCTTCATGCTACTTGTAAGAGCCATATGACTTGCATTATTGTGATTTCATATTACAATAGATTACTAAAAAAAGAGAGGGTTAATCTTAGTCAGATTTGACATGATATGAAAGCAATGACATGACTTTTTTTGCTTGTGAAATTTTTCCAGACCACAACAAAAAAGCCCAAATATAATGCAAAGTTCATTTGTAGTGCTATTGTTGCAAACGCATTCTCCCTCCCCTGACGCCCCCCATCTGAAAACTAAAACCTAAAAGTACATGTAGACCAAATCAGCTCTGGAAGAAACATGTGATCTCTGCGGTTTCAGAAATAAGTTACTGTTTAAAATGAAAATATGGTTTGTATCCTGTTAATAAATATGAGAATGCAGAGCTGAATTTGAATGATCATGATTCTATGGATTTTGTTACAAGTTTGTTCTACAGTAGCTGCTGGGATCTATAAGGAGTAAAATGACCAGAATAAGAGTCATCTATCAAGTGTGACTAAGCAGCTCAACAGTCCCCAACAGGAAATTTCTGAACAGACTAACAGAAACAGCCATTGGAAACGTATTCTTGCTTTCAATTAAAGTTAGTTTTAGTTAACTTAGTGAACTGATTGCATAGATTTCAGAAATTGTGGTAGTGGAACCATGAGAACAAGCAGGAAGAAGAGAGTAGTGAGAAATTTGAACTTTGCAGACACCAGTTAGAAAAGGAAGATATGAAAATAATCCAGGTCTTGAAAAATATCAGTGTACTGGGCAATTTCAGTGATTCTGCTGGTGTGGACTGTGTGACACTGCTCATGTTGGAAAAATGAGGGCCAGAGTCTGTGTTGTCCATCTCCAGACTTGGAGATGGGAGCCTGTGGCCCTGTGGGAGCTGTAAAGGCATCATCATTGGAATTTGTTTCCCATTTCCTCCTCTAGTCCAAATGATTCTGTCAGTTCCAGTGTTCACTTGAAGAGTGTGTTTTTTGCTTCCCTGGGCCTGGGACAGTATGTGATACAGCTGAGATCTGTAGAATGACAGGCCACCACTTGTAACGTACATATCTTGTATTGTATTTTATTTATTTGCTTACTTATTTTCTTGCTTGCTTGGAATGAGTGGAGCTACTGACTTCACTACCTTATTCAGAAATACAGCTGTTCATATCTCAAAGATATAACTGGCTAATTAGGGAATGCTTGTCATTTTCCTAGAAAGGCTATAATGCCTAGCACAAGAGCCTACCTGAAAAAGTATACAAAATTTGGAAGCTGTCCTGAATCATTATTCAGAATTATTATCAGAACTTGCATAGTTTCAGTTCAGAAATGAAACATATTTAGGAGTAATTGTACTGAAACATTTAATTTTCTTTTTTTTTAGAATAAAGACATACATCTTTTGAAAAGAGAAATTGATCAAGGAGAGAAAGATCTAGAGAAAGTGAAGACCTTTCATGAGAAAAGTCTGATGATGAATTCTCATAATGAAGAAGATTATCCAGAGGATACGTATGTTCTCATTCTGTTATTATCTTAATAATAGGTGGGAACTATCTGTTACATTTCTCCTTTTTCACTGTCTTGCATTTTTAACCTCTGACAGTCTCTTTTTGAAAGAAAGAAAGGTTGTTGCTTTCTTACTCTGAGGTTTCTTTTAACAGCCAAGGTAATGGAAAAGAAAAATCTGGAAAAATGTACTAATACTGTGATGCCTGAAACAAAATTATCTCAAATATACCAATAGTCTCAACATATTACAGATAATTAAAGCAAAGAGAGGAAATTATTTTTTGTCTCCAACACAGTTGCTGCCTCTAACCTAGAGAATTAATGAAAAATTATTGTCATCTAAGTAGAGCTGGCTTGATACTTCATCACTAAATGGCTGCTCATTGGGGTATACTGGTTGAGACATAAATTATGTACAAATATATTTGTGTATTTGTGCAGTGATAGTAAAAAACATAAGAAATTGCATTAAAAAGAAATCAGATTTTTAAGACAGAGGTCTATTTAAAACAGTAAGTTAAAGTAAAGGTATGAAAATAAAGTAAAATAGATTAAAAGTGGACAGTGATGTGTTATGATTTCACATGTGTGGAAGGGCAGGTAGGATGTCCAGTATGAAAATATTTTTTAAGTGTTTGTTTGAGAATTTGCATATTTTATTTTTTATTAATGCTGGGACATATATATATACGTGTGTGTTTATATATATGTGCATATATATGTATGTGGCAGATATTTTCATTGCTAATGGTAGGCTCACTTAGCCCTTGGATTCAAAGTAACTATTACAGAACATTCTGTCCTTATTAAAAATATATGAGGGTGTTACCTTAAAAGTAATGAACATCTTTTAAACAAACTAAGAGATTTCTTTTAAGTAATTAAGAAAACTAAGAATATTTTAACCTCCTTTGAACTCTCCTTTGAAATGCATATTATTATAACAGAGAAAATATTTTGCACTGTTCGAAGCATTTGAAATCAGTATTTAAATTACCAGAAAACTTCAGCTTAGTGTTTTTTAAATAGGTGTTGTATATTTGCAGTAATTTCTTTTTGTCACTTACAAGCAGTAATCACAAGCAGACACATACTGTGTCCCTGTATCTAAACACATTGAAGAGCTGAGTACTTCTCTTAGCAGCAGGCCATGCTGTGCTTCAGAAGAACCATCAGTGCCATCACATGAGCAAACCTGGCAAAGCACTGCTGACAGTCCAGCCCGAAGAAAGAAAGCATTATATGCAGGTAAGACTCAAATGAGCTGTAGTTGTTAGCAGAATTCATTCACTAGCTTGAAAAGATTCTGTTGCAAATAGCAAAAATCATCCCTTGTTTTGGGAACAAATTAAGTATTTGCTGACTTAAGTAATCATCATTTTGAAAATCTTAACTTCTCTTCATCTCTGCTTTTCAGCCATCCTACTCATTTGGCCCAAACAGACAAACAAATGTCTGCTCATTTGTGCTTTGTCACAGGCCCTGCCATGAAAAAGCATCTATTTTAGCAGAATGTTTTGAAAGCTCTGTAAACAGTTTTTTAACAGTACATATTAAACCTTAATCTATTTTTATTCTTAATAAGTACCTAATTGGCAAGAATGAAGAGGTGATCTATATTTCACCTATTACAGCATTAGACTAATGTTTCCCCTTACTACACTCATAATACTACATTTGTCCTGGAAGTGTCCTTTGTATGCAGTCTGAAACCAAATTTACCTAGCTGAAGTAAAATAAACCCTCATCCTGGGGAAAGTACAAAGTACAACTTAGTGCTGAAGTAGTTTTGTGTTTGAGGTATTGTGTAGGCAGTCTCTTAAAAACTGAATACCGAAGAGGAGCTCAAAAATCCCAGGCATGTATTTGAGCAGTAAGTTAGCTCTTCCTTTCTTTCCCTTTTGACAACTACAGATCAAACAAAGACGAGTCTGCTGCGAATCCTGAGCCATGGTGTGAAATCTAGGGAAGAAGGCCTAGAGGAAGGAATGTCTCCAGAGGAAAAGAGTTTTTCTGTCAAGAAGGGTGTGAAATGTACAGCCATTTTCAAAGGCAAGTTGACAGAACAAGAAGTTCGGAGTGGGGCAGGTAATAATGTTTCTCCTGTTATATTTGTATCTAGTGGTGCCTCGTTTGAGGCAAAACTGTGCAGATCTGCAGTACATGGGACTGAAATTCAGCAGAGATGCAGAGTTGGACATGCAGCTGCGTATTGTGACAGTGCCCTTACAGCTGTAGCCAGACTCCTGCCAGTTCCCAAACTAGCAGTTTACAACAGGGTTTTCAATGGGGCTTAGAAATACGTCCAGATAGTATTAATTTCTTTCAGTAATTAGTCCAAATCTGAACTTTATGATACATCTTCTAAGTCACGCTAAAACCTTACCTATGACACTTAAAGATGTTTGACTTTTTTACATTTCAGCATCTTATGTTTAGTTTTTTATATACCTTTTATACAGATTTTTATAGTGGTGTACCTTAAATTAGCTACTCCTGGCCGTCTCATTAGTGGTAGTACTTGGTATCAGATCATGACTTGGGAAATAAGCTGGTTAATCATTGGTTTTGGTCAAAAATAAATATACTGAAACAAATTTCAGTTTACAAAATACATTGCCCACCTATTTTATAGATTTTCTTGCTGGTTAATTGGGGCTCATGAGGCATATGGCAACACTGTTACTATTGATCAAGCACCAAGAATCTGAGGAAAACTAATTCTCATTGTTTAATTTAGAAACTGAAATGTCTTTGTGTGTGATGCTGCTTGTAGGCTTAAATAAAAAAAAATGGTGCTATTATGTTGCAACTTACTTATGCATGCTTTTGTGTTCACAAAACCTCTGAGATAACAAAATACAAATGTTTTCTCGTAGATCCGAAAATGCAGAATGTGAAAAGGGCATCTAAAAGGTATGTGTGTGCATATATAAATGCATAACAAAACTTATGGTTTGTGTTTTTTCTTCAGTCATTTCAAACGTTTCAAATGTATTTCTACCTCGTGCTACATCTCACAGTCTCTCTTTTCTAGCTCTCTAGATGTCTCTTCAGCTCTTTGGTTAAAGACCCATGGCTTGGCTGCTAGGCGACTCACCATCATGGATGCCTTAGGTCCTACAGCTGTCCCTCACAGTACAAAATACATCCCAGTTCTGGACAAGCATGTAGTTTCTAAAGTATTCGATAAGGTAAAACTCTTACACTGTTTGAAAGCTAGAACAAAGCTTGATAGTGTTTTCAAAAGGATTTTGAAAATTAATTTCTATAAATGTCATAATAGCATTCTCTGGTATTGTAGATTGATTGGTATTGTTGATGTGCAGTAAATGTATAATACGTATCTGAATGTTCATTCATGCATCAGTAAGAAGATAAAACTGATAGTTAATAGTAGTATTTCTTGCATACTTTACCCTCAAGTTCTTTCACAGTTACCAGCGGATGGCAGTGTGCAGCCATCGGGTGTTTGGCAATTTCTTGAGCACCGCAGCCTCCACTGATACTTACTAATTCAGTGGAGTATGTGTTTTATTCCATAAAGTCATCTGGAAAATGGTGCTGGTGCACAGTTTGTGCATTTGTGCGTTCTCAACTTTTACATGTGACTGCTAAGACCTTTTGAAAAGTACTGTAATTCAGTAATTAAAATTAAATTTTGATAGGTGTAGACAGATGTAAGATTGTGCAAAATTTGTGGTGAATTGTGTATCATGAAGTTCTAATTGCCATTCCACTTAAAGGAAATCCATTTCGTGGCAAGTTGCTGTAATTTTTCTTGTGTGATGCATCCTACAAAAGTCCTGTGAATATGCTGCAGCTAATTTCAATTAATAAAAACTGTTTCTTAAACAATACTCAAAGAAAAAGCTAAACAACTTTTTTTAAAAATAATAAAGAACAAAGGATTTGTAATTGAATGTGGTATGGAACTAAGTAAAAGATTTATAACAAATGTACACAATTTTACATTTTAAAGTTTTCATGCTTGTTTTTTAAATTTAGGAATGAGAATTTTTGCTAAAGCATGCAGACTGTTGAAGAAAAACCAGTTCCTCTCTTTTGGTAAAACCAGTTCCTCTCTTTTGGTAAAACCAAGTCAAAACCAAGATCTGTAAGGATTATTTTTTAAGTGTGATTTTTTTAAAAATAGAATTATGTCTTTTTATATGAGAACATTTAAAAAGGTACATTTTCACATTTCAGATGTAAAGTAGCCATTTTTTTAAAAAAATCAGAAATCCAATGATTACAAAACTGTGCAAAACAATCTACTGCAAATGTAAAACAAAAGACATTGTGAATTTCACAAATCTCTTACATCTCATTTGTGAGCAGTCACTTCTTTTTCCATCTTCTTTTGAATATACCTAAGAGGACCTCTTCCTTCCATGTTTCTCAATGAACAGCCCTTTGAGTCCTTTACAGACAACTCTTGCAAAAAACAAAGCAGTCTGTAAAACAGACTGTGTTTGAAAATAGTCTAAACTATGATTCAGCAAGTACTGTGTCCGAGTAGTTTTTAATGGCGATTCGTAGGAACTCCTGGTGGTCTAGTTCAGGACTGAATTAAGTTCAGTGTTATTTGAATGAACAGGTGCTGTACAGAATCCAGACAGTGACCCATGGGCTATTCTTAGATTCAGGGATGTAAAGGCAAAATAATAATTTTTGTAATTTCTTCATACCTACTAATCTCCATTAGTTGTAATCAGACATCCAGTTTCTCAGGCAGTGGAGAATTATTGTTCCATGTGTAGAGGAATGGATTTTTCTGGATCTGAAGCTGAGTATAGAAAAGAACAAGAAGGGTGAGGGTTGCACACAAGGTGAAAGCAGTAGAATTTCTGAGCTACAGAACCCAGTTTACCTCAAGCTTCAGCCACCATATCAAGAAAATAGGGTGAGACTAGACATTGAGCTTGAATAGGAGACTTTAAGGATCTTGATTATTCCAGTACTTCAGAAGATTTCATTGAAGATAATAAATGTACAGATAATTTTGCATTCCTTCTTCTGAGATCTTAGTTTTCTTGGTGTGGAATTCAGACATCCTTGTTTGCTTTTCAGGGGATAGTATAATTTTTATTTTCGGCCTTTGCCAGCAGTGATGATGGAATACCTATGAACAGTTTTCTTACCTTGGAGATGCAGCAAGAAAAAGGTTTCCATGACAACTGTTCATTAACAAAAGGCTGACCTGTTGTTTTCAGTTCTGTGTGATCTGTCAGTTCCACCTGAGTTATTTCAAAGAGGTTAATTTATTAAGCTATGCATCCAGATTCATATTCAGAAAAAAATAATGGCTTGGGAGCTTGTCTAAATTATGCTATGGTAATTCTGGGAGAAGTCTTCCCTGTAGAATCGTGTGAGTATATGTTGCATGTTGTGGCATCGTAAGTACAGGTTTGCAAGTCATGGAGTTTTGACTCCATTCTTTGCTCAAAAGAATCAGATTCAGACAAAAAAACCCATCTTTCTTTGGTCTAAAATAAGAAAAATTTTATAGGGTTATTGTGCTTTAGTTTTGTCTTTAAGATTTTGAAATTTGGGGTTTGAAATAAAAGCCATTTTGAAACGAGTGAATTCTTTTAGCGTGAAAGTTTAAGTATTTAATTTAGAAAATGACAAGACATTTTGGCAATAAAAAAGTTTCTCTGTGATTTCTATCAGCTGAATCTGTCAAATTTCACTTGACTTCATGAGCAGCTTTCATTGTTCTCAAAGTATGCATAGTATTTCAAGTTTAGTATTTGCTAAGAACACATTCCATTCTGGTTTTTGTCTTCAAAAGTATAATGTGTTTATGCTTGTCTGCCCCTTATATTCTATTCAAAAGGTTTTATAAACTATATTAAATCTTCATGTTGCAAATTATGCTGTTTGTACTTTAAATTACTCAGAATTTGTAAGGCAATGTAGAAATGTGCTCCTACATGGTGAGGCCCTGCTGAACTTCTGTTAACTTGTTTTGAGTAACATCGTAGACAACAATCATGGCATTACAGAACTTGAAGAGAGGTCATCACATCCCTGCCTTTCAGCTTTCAAATTCACCTGGAAATTATAAGTAGCCAGATGTCACTGCTCAGAATTATGAGCAGAGATTTACCTCATCTGTCTCCTGCAAGACACTTCACTGACAAGTTCCCATTGTCTTTAGCGTCTAAGTGATTTTAAGATTAATTCAATATTAGGAGCTTTGATGTGGTCTGGCACTGATGTGACACAGATTTATTAATCAGAGAGATGATGTCCTTGAAAGGAGAGGGTGATACAAAGTCATACCACTGCTCCTAAAAAATGATTTATACTGCTGTAATTTGGAATCCAGCTATGCTGAGATGTTTCAAACACAAATAAAGCGTCACTGAAAAATGTTCTCAGTTAAATAATTCTCTTTATTGGTCTACTTTCTGATTGTCTGTCTTATTCCCCCAACAGGGGTTTTAGTTTAATGTAAATTGAACCTCATCCATGTTTTTCTCGTCTATATCCTGATCTGACAGGCACTTGGGGAAGATTCCCACTCAATCATATGCGTTGAAGATGGTTTTAGGGAGAGTAACATTCTCTTTCTTCTCCAGTTCTTCCTTGTTTTTATTCCTGTTTATATTCAGCATCAGGACACAGATATGTAAAATAGCTTTTCTTTTACAAGCTACTGAGTAATTTAAGAGGCTGAAAGATGGTGAGAGTTTAGATTAAGAGTTTGGAAGGCATCTTTCCTCCTCTTTTGTCATCCATTTCTACCCTTTTCTCTGTCGTTTGAAGATCAACTCGCAATTGTATTCATTTTTATTTTATAATGAAGTTGACTTATGTAGGTGTTGTATTGGGAGATTTGAAAAATACTGAAGTTCCTGATTCTGACAAACCTGATTAGGTTCCTAATTAATCAAGACAAGTTTTGGTGACCAGTGTCCACCTTGTTTGCTCTTTGGTGATCAGTGTGATGGTGAGAAATGTCTCTCTATAGCTTTACTACTCTAATTCCTTAGAAAATAATGTCCTCCAGAATAAGAGCATTAAATGCATTTAAATAACTTCTCTCACACCTGTGTGCTAGAATGAGATGCTAGAAAGTATGAGAGTGTTTTAAGGCAATAAAACCTGGAATATGGTCATGCACTAGATATACTTGTTTCCTTCTGACTTAGAGTGAGTTGTTTGACAGTACTGATTTAGTAGTTAGGAATCTTAATTTGTAACTTCTGCATAATGGGATTGTATAATTTCAGAAGAACTGGCTGGAAACCGTGTCTTAATTCTGACATTTGTGGTGCTTAGATTTTCCTTTCTGCAGTCTTCCAGTGTTCCTTCTGCCTGTTCTGAGCCTCGGCATACAGTCGTTCTGGTGGAGGAAAATGTGTATGATAAATGGTATCTGTGTCTTTTATTGTATAATAGATGTTACCGTTGGCCCGTGTTAGCAATGACAAGAAGAGGATCTCACTAATTAATCTGCAGGCAGTGAATCTTGATGCCTATAAAGAGAAGCTGGAACAAGCAATTAAATCCTATGAAAGGCAAGTCTACTCACCAGAAAATTATGTTTGCAGTTGTGTTTCAATTTTTTTCTTAGGTACTGGGTATTTCCTTACACATGCTTTGCTCAATACTGATAATTCTGCATGTTGACACACTTTAACCCACCATCAACATGTAGGAGAAATGTTTATTTTCGTTAAAAAAAACAGACTGTAAAAACAGATAATAGGCAAGGAGATAATAAATAACAATATGTTGCTCATTTTATATTTGTTCAGTGACAAAAACAAAATTCTGTTACTTTTTAGGAGCAAACCTGAAACCAGTCATCCCTCAGGAGGAGTCATCCATAAACATACAATGCTAGCCAGACTTTTACCCTAAAATTAAGCTCCTATGTCTGTAGACTGGATACTTAAATTGGGGACCTGCTTTTTGCTGCCAGCTCTCTACCACCCAACTATGCATGCAAGAATATAACTTGCATGCACCGATAAGATACTGACAATTTAAATTTGGTGAAGGTTTTTTTGAGAGGCATATGTCTTGTGCTTGCTAATTAAATGTTAGTAAAAGCACAACAGAAGTAAACAGGAAAAAGGCATTAGATCTCTCAGCTACTTCTTTCCATGATCCAACTTTGTGCATTTTTTTGAAATAATGCAATTATTTGACTATAGTGTAATTCAGTAATCATATGAGAGCTTTGACTAGAATTGTTTTAATAAATATTTTTAGACTGCATTCTAATAACATTTACAAATGTAATTATTTTATATGACCAAAACCCCCTTGATGACAAGTGTTTAGTCCTTGTTTTTTGATTAATTCTACTGAGGCTCTTTAAAGTTTGAGGTTATTTTCCTTGGTAGCTATATGATCATACCAGTTCTTTCTAAAGCATGTAATAGCTTTCTTTTTCATTCCTATTGTCCTATATAGATCTTCTGTGATAAAATCAAGAACTTTGATTTGAAATGCTGCTTGTTATGTCTAATATTAATGGAGTTCAGTGGATAAAAATCTGTTGTTTTGTTTGTTCTGTCACTGAGACAATACTGTTGATACCAGGCTGATGAAGAATTCATAGAAATTGATTTGTCACTCATTTTAATAGAAGGTTCAAGTGGTGTATTTGTGATGGTGAATTCTGAAAAAAATTCAAGTTTTTCATTGTTGTGCCATACCACTGAATATTTTACATTATTGACTTTGATTTTAAGGGAAAGAAAATTGTTTTCTGGTTAAACTCTGGTGATCTGCTACTGAGAGCATTTCCACAGTCTCCCTAAAACTTTGGTGATAAGGATTACTGTTTACTTCTGTTTACCAATAGAGATCAATGAATCAGTGTATTTACAACAGTAGGATTGAGTTCCTACTTCAATGAAAAAGAGGTATAGAAGACAGACATGCTTGAAGATCCTTATAATTGACAATGTAAAAAAGAGATCTCTTTGCTTTTCCTCTACATGTGAAACAGTCAAATTTATTTTGCTCTAGATGTCACAACCCTTTTCTAATAACTGAATTTCCAAAAGCTGCAGTTCAGCTTTGTAAATAGTGGTTGGTCACAAATTTATTCTGACATATGTAGATGAAACAATACGTCAGGGCATCCAGGTTTCAAGCACAGAAGCAAACTTGACAATATTTTCCCCATATTGACTTAAGCATCAGATTTAGAGGGAGGAAAGTGGTGAGGGCAGAATTTTTGTGCTCTGACAAAGAGAATATACAGTATTAAAGGAGAAAAACACTGGAAGCTTCATAATGTGTATGATCTTGTATAGCCAGAAGCTTTTATAAACAAGTTAGTTATGAGTATGCAGATTTAAAAGGATGAAATAAGCAGTGGAACATGCTGAGAGTGTAGATTGAGAACGAACTAAGTAGTTTGTATTCTAAAAATGCTGGGATTTAGTTTCCAGTAGATAAAATGAATCATCAAGAATTTAATATTCAGAATCTGTTGTTAATGTGCTTTTTTTTTGTACATGCACTGGTAAATCTGGCAAGATTACTTGTAGTCAATCAGGTTACAATCTGAATTTTTCCTAGCAATGAACTGGTTCTTGTATATCCAAAGGAAATTTGGAATTTTTTTCTAGAATTACAGTAATTAGGATCATCAGTAAAGGTTTATTTCTGTAGCTGAAATGAAGTAATTGAGTGATGGCTTGATTGTTTGAGATGTCAATAGAGAAAACGATAAACTAGATGATCTTAGAAGAGTTTAAAATTTATGTCTTAAAAAGGAAAAGCAGAAAGTTTAGTGGTGCTTTTAAAAGATCTCAGAACTGCATTGCTTTGGGATAATCACTTCTGTTTTCCTGTCAGTAGCTTTTCTTCATAGCCAGAGTTTAATGAATTAGAAGCCCGAATGGCGCAACTGAGGGGTAATCTTAGCACAAAAAAAAAATAGAAATTAGCATTACTACATTCAGACTACATTTTCTGAAAATATTTAATTGGAGAAACTGTGCAGTTTAACTGGCTTTTAATCAGTTTTGTTATTTGATTTAACTTGCTGGTGCTGAAGACAACCATCCATAGAAAATCCTGGCAGGAAGCAGCAGTGATTGCCATTAAACCTTCTATGACCCTGAAATAGTCATGCTGTTACTTGATGGAAGATACTGTTTTCCCATCTTCTTTTGCAGTTGATAATTTCATAGCTGAATGATAAGAATACAATTTGATGATACAGTGTGCTTGGAATACAAATCAGTGCAGATATCTTAAGAAACTGTGTTTATTTGCTAGTTTTGAGATGATCAGCTGCACAAGGAACTGCATTCCCTCAAAAACTGCTTTGCTTTTTTTAATAGGCGCCTGAACCTAGTTATTTGGAGAGCACTATCTCAGGAGGAAAGAGACAAGTAAGCAATTGCTTTTGGTTTTCTAATGTACCTCTGAAGGGCTGGTCATAAATATCTGGTAGTTTTTTATCACTGTTTCTATAACCAACTGGTTTAATTTTCAAGTATTTCATAACTATACCTTGCTTTCAAATATGTGTATATGATATGGAGTAATATTGAATTCTGGACATCCTTTTTGTGGTGCTCATTATTTTTAAAGGAAAGGACTTGCATTCCATTTGAATATTGCTTCTCTATCCTTAGTAAGTGTCAAGTGCAGGGCCTTGGGAGGGCAGCAGGTCATTGCTTTTGACATCAAAGTAAATCTTCTCTCATCCCGTAAAGAGCACTCTAGTGGCTGGTTTGTTAAGGTGTAATAAGCACCTTAAAAGCATGTGCTGGAACTGTATATCACTCTGGAAGTTTTTACTACGTTAACTAGCCTATTTTTATATATTGATTTAGAAAATTAATGGCTGTATAAACATCAGTGAAGTTAGCATCTGTTTGTGCTAGAGAATAAAGTGAAGATCAATTAATGAAAACAGGCCTGAAATATTTCCTAACAGAAAAATGGGCATGAAAACTAGATGTCTTCTTTTAAGAAGACATAAGCTAATGAGTAAAAACCCCACAATTCTATCATTAATAAGGAGAACTAAAACCCCATTCTGGTGCAGAGAGGAAATGAAGACTCTTAAACAAAACAGCATGTAATTTAAAAAAATGAAATAGATGTCTGTTGATAGACAATGAGTTGCAGAGTATAGAAACTTGACAGAGTGTCATCCAAAATGTTTAATTTTTGATAACATATGGCCAATTATGCATGTAATGGAAAAAAAAGTCATAGCAATTGCACAGTCTGTTGCTAGAGGAGCACATTAATCACTAATATTGGTGCATAGATCTTAAAATATTTGATTTCTTTCTCAGAGATTATGGCCACTTGAATTGCTCTGTAGCTGTCATTCTATAAGATAAAGTTAAACCAGATGTGATTGTTTGACTGAACACAGCAGTATCGGGATGAAATGGAAGAATTTGTAGCATACAGAAGATAAATTGGGTTAATCTGATTCTTTATTCTGCCTTTACAATTGGTGACTCTATCTGTAAAGCACTGATGTAATTAAAATTTTTCCTAATTGTGATTTTTAATTTTTAAAAAAATATTTTTTTTGAAGATTTAAAGAGGATGGGCCAGTCCAATATACACAGCATAAAGAAGCTTTGTTGGAGGCTTTAGAGAATTTGGGCTGGCCGATTTCCCATGAAGATATAAAATTGTTAGAAGATGAGATATTGATGGCATTAACATATATACAACAAGCCTCTGATCTTCAGGAAGCTGTCAAAAAGGAAACTGAGAAAAGCTCAGAATCACACATAAGCAACAATAAAAAGGTAATACATGGGAAAGGATGTTTTTCCTTTAGATATTCCTCTTCACTGTGTACCTCTGGACTATTTTTCTTCCATGATCATAGCTGATAAAGTAGACATTTAGCATGATGCTAAATAAAATGGATAGAGGAAAGAAGATAGTTAAACAGAGAGCAACCTTTCAATTAGTTTTTTTAAATATTGGGGAAGTAGAAGTTCTGAAGCTGTGAGAGCCACAGAAATCGAGCCTCTTAGAAATAAATTGCAGCAAAGGATCTTTCTCTCCTCTGCAATGATAGCAAGAAAGAGAAAAAACAGGTATATTAAAGGCAATTTAGATATAAGATTTGTGGTTGGGTTAATATCTGATAAACAGGACTAAAAGATCTTGTAATATTGGAGTAAATCACTGTAATCTTCCATGGTACATTTTTTGTAAAAGAGAGAGATGGAGAGAGGAGGTGGGATACAACTTCATTTTTGTACACTAAAATTTAGATGTCCCTAAAATGTGGGCATACATGAAGTGGTGGGCGATCTCACAGCATTGTGAACTGAGTCAGTGGCATCTGGAGCTCATTCTGAAGTGGACACTCACTTTTGGCTAGGCAGAGAGGGTTTTTTCCTCTCTCCATTTCATTAATACATTATTCTAGCTGCTCTGAAACTGATTGAAGTTAGTATTTTTGTATGTGTGTGTGTGTTTTCTGTAGTTTCTGAGATTTTTTTCCATTAAGACTGTACATTTGAAAACATTTTAATGTCTTCAAAAAACAGATAATCTTGATTCATTTTGCATTAGTTTGAAAATATTACATTGCTGTTACAGCTGTTTTGATTATTGATTTACCTATGCCATATAATGTCCTGATACAAGAGCAGCAAGAAACATGTTTATGTTTCATTTGTTGAGTGTAATTTTACTGTTGCCTTGGAACAACCAGTGTTTGCTCTCAGACATGATGTGATTAACACTGTGCAATCACTTATCCTGAGTCAACCTGCTTTAGGCGTCTAATCAGAGCAGCATCTTCAGTAATTGCTAATCTGCAACTGAAAGGCTTTAAGAGTGAGAGGCAGAAATGCAGATGTAATTAGAATTCTGTTTATGTGGTAGAAAAACAGTGGGAAAAATGAAAAAAATGGGAAACCTTTTAAAAGTGTTGTTGAAGGTTTTGCCAACTGTGATGCCTGCCTACAAAATGGGTATAGAGAAATAAACTGCCAGCTGAAATACATGACAGCAAGGAAATAGCTGATAATGGCACCAAATGAAAATTGTCAATGTGACATGGTAGAAAAATCACAATTATCCTGAAGCTCTGCTCAATAAGGCAGATTTTTAAATTTCCTGATAATTTTTTTCACTAAATTTTAAACAAAACACCTTAGTTTTTAGCATTTATGGGTTCTGAATTACCTACACAACTTCTTAAAAGAATTAGTAATCCTTTTTGGATGTCCTTTCTATGAGAGCTTTCTGTTTAAGCCTACAACTGAACTAATGGTCTGTACTTCTCTGGGAGTTGTGTTCAGGCTGCTCCATTTGCACATATCTGTGAAAGGTGGATTATGCCAGTGCTATTGGAGCAGGATGAAGGAGACATCCACCAGCACAGGGCTATGAGATGACTGAAGACCTCTTGTGCTGCAAGAAGTAAATGCTTTAGGAAGTGAGAAAACAGTTATTTTCAGACAAAATACAGAACACTAAACATGGATGTAGGGCTAGTTGTAGGACTAATTGTAGATTGTATAATACTCCGTTTACTCAGTTCTTTTTGCTGTCCTGACTAAAGCATGAGTTAACAAAAGTCTTCCTCTTCAGGCTGGCTTTCAACTTTCATCTAAGATACGAAAAATGAAAAATTAATTTTTTTTTTTTTCTAATAAGTAGCTGCTTTGACCTAAAATATTTTATCTGTTCTGAACTTCTTAGGCATAACAGTCATCTACCATTTCTTAGTGGTTTTTCCTCACTGAATTATAAAACTGTTTACAAGACGATGTCACCTAGTGAAAGGAATTGTTCAGGTCCCCAGTGCACCTGTCATTAGACAACCTCAGTCTACTGGGGTCATGGCATTACTGTTCTCCAAGTGTGATAGATTCCAGGACAGTTTGGTGCTTTCTGTTAATGGCTGTAACATTTTAATGTGAGGTATTTATTTCCCCACTGTTGTAATCTGGCCTCTGAGCGCAATGGAAAACATTTCCTCACATAGTAAATATTTCTGTTTCTGCATAGTAGTGGATTTCTGCAAGTAATCTTGTGGCTTCTGCAGGGAAAGAAAGCTGCATTCGTTGCAAAGAATTAACTCTCATTAAGAATATACTTTTAAAACACTGTGTTTCACTAAGAATGAACCGGAGTGTGCAATGCTCACTCTTGTTTGTGACCCTGCTGACTATTCACCATATAATTAAAAAGAACATAAAATAGTTAATAAGCATAATATGTTTTGTAAAGCATGTTTATTTGGGTGGAAAGGGACCTCTAGTGGCTCATTGAGTCTCTTCTTTCTGAAAAATTTATTTCGTATACGATTGATTTAATTATTCCTAATGCAATATTCATTGCTGAGACTTGATTCTTTGCAAGAATGGAAATTCTGGATCTCCTTTTCATTTCCTGATGTCATTTTCTTACACTCCTAATTCTTCCTCACTGTTTAAGGATCACTAATCTCTATCTGTTGATAACTTTTTGCATTCATGTGTTCCTAAACAGCTTGGCATCTCCTGCCTTTGTTCTTATGTCTCTTTAGGGAGACAAAGGAAGAACAAGCATCCCAAATAGCACAACAACTAAAAAGTTATAACTACCTAGAGATGTTTAATCAAATTTTGCATTGTCACCAGTGAAGTAACTTGCTGGACAGACAGACAGTAGGTAGTCTCTTTCACAGAAATAGGCTGGATCCACACAGAATGGGCTTGTTCCCATTGGCAGCCAGGGAAGAGTAGTGTTTGCTTGACTCTGGAGGTGTCAGGATTATGTAAACCCAAAGTTTGAGCCAAATACATGGAGATCTGTGGGTATTCTTCATGTCTATTCTCACTTACAGAAGGAAAATGCAAAGCCTATTCTTTTTGAAAGGGAATTGAAAAATGTAGCAGCTATTGGAAGAAGTAAACAAATTCTCCTTCACCCATTGTGGTTTAATGCATTGCCTTCAACAGAAGCAGAGGAAACGTGGTAAAAATCCCTGAGAATCAGATGGGGCTCTATTGTAATAAAAATACTGAATGCCAGAAATGGGTACTCTGACAGTGTCTGGGTCAATCCTGCTGAACACCTAAAAGCTGTGTGAGAGAAAAGAGAGATGGATTTGAATTTAGACAGTGTTTCTGAGCCACCTGAATTCTGCAGGACTCGGAATCCTCATTGTGGATGCTTGTGTGGTCTTTAGTATTTGGATTAATGTGGAGTGCTGGAAGTTGCCCAAGTTATTAGTCAAGCATTACAAATTAGTTGATAATAAATATTCAGCAGCAGCTGTCCTTTTGGAGCCTGAGGAATTAAGTAAATGCTTTACCCAAATACCTTTTTGTGTGTGTGGAACTGTAGGTCTGCTCTCAAATCAGCCTTTGTTGAGTTGTGCTTCAAGCAGTCAGTAGAGCACTGTGAAGAGCCTCTGGTTTACTCTGACTTTGAAAACCCAAACTGTTGATATAATTAATATTCTGTAGGGGGAAAAAAAAAGCTAGAAAAATCCCATATATCTCCAATTTAAAATATGTCCTCTCCTATTTTGTGTGTGTTTTCATATTTTTAGGAATTTTTCCTAGGGTTGTTTGTGATTTTTGAGGGGGAGTTTGAAAAAAAGAGATTGTGATAATTATAGTGAAACTGGGGACAAACAATTTAATCAAAGTTATTAATATCTTTTCCATCATTATTGACTATTTGGGAAAATCAAGTATCAAATCAAATATGTTTTTTAGGGAAAAAAAAGTCTTCAGACAAAGAAGCAAGTCATACACATCTTAGCAAGCAGGGGTTTTATTAAGAGTCTGTGAGTTATGGTAGTTTTTCAGATCAATGTGTAGATCTGTGGAAAAGTTTGAGATTTCAAGTTACATATTTTTATAATTCAGAAGAACTGTGTAAGAGATGGATGCCTGCAAATTGTTCATGAGGTAGGCTAATAAATATTTTAAAAATTAATGGTGAAACTGATTTATTTAATGGTGAAAATAAATGTCACCATTTTCATTTAATGGTGAAACTGATTTATTATAAGTGAGTTTTGCACTTCCTTGTAATTTATATTTGGGAACATTATTGTGAGCAGAATGGCAAAAATAATTAGTGTATGAAGAACCCGAACTAATGGAGCAGAATAATGGACAGTTGCAGGTCTGGAAGATCTGGTATAATATTTTGCTAAACTGGAATGTTTTAAAATTGTTGAAAATGTCAATTAAATTTTGAATTTATAGTTTGGAAATAAACTTTTTTTCCCAGACACTTGAAGATTTGTTTGAACATTTTTTGATTTCATATTTGATTTTTTAATGATTCATCCCATACAGTGAGGTACTTCTAATGCAAATCAGATTATTGTGAAAACTCTCCTGTCTGGACAAAAGGAATGTGTAAAGCAAATTTTCTTATTCTGAAAAAAGAGTTGATTTTTCCTTACCTCATCCTTTAATATGAATTGTGCAACTTTGTAAAATTTTTTTTATAAATGGTAGCCAGAGATAGCATTCATAAAGGTACATTTCTGCCTGAACACATGAAAATATAGGTATTGTTATGACCATATAGAACAGGCTTTTATAGTGAAAACTCTTACATGAGTACTTCCTGTACTTAGAACTGTTCTGAAAGTTTAAAGTATTTCCAGTTTACTGTGAATTCTGTACAGATGTCATGGCATTACATTGCCTCAATTTTTTATTAATTCCAAAGAATAGATTAAGTCTGACTGGATTAGCTGTTGTAGAAGAAATAATTGTGTCAAATTACAGGGACTTGAAGAAGAAACTGTGAAGCTGAAGTCTAAGACAAGACAAAAATGTCAAATATTTGTGACTCACAAAAGCCAAAAGGTAATTGCAAGATCAGACATCACAGGATTTTATTATCCAGGTATATATTTTTGTCCACAGTTTTAATATTATTTAGTGTTCCTTAATACTGATAAAACCTAAGTTATGGTCGTAATTAGCTACTTCTTTCTTAATGAGATTTAATATTACATGTGCATATTCATGACAAGTTATTATATATTTTGTATGTGCACATATATATACATTTATAAGAAGACATTAATTTTAGAAATTTGGAGAGCAATGATATGTTTGTCTATGAAAAATATGGAAGGAAACTGTAAGCATGTGTTCAAAAAGATCACTAAATGCTGCTGCCTTTTCGTTGAGTTTTAAGCCAGAATGATTAGTAGGTAAAACTGAATTCTGCTGTTTCTTAAGAAAAATATTCTCTCTGTGTATGTGTTTATTTTTGTGTTACCTTTACTTGTTTGGTTGGCTTTTTATTCAATTACATATTTTTAACTGTGGTAGTAGCTTTATTATGTTAACTGTCAGTTTTATTATGTTAACCTGATCAGCTTACAAATTTCTGTGCTTGAAAAAGACTTCATTTTCTTTTTATAGCATTATTAAGAATGATTAGTAAGGCATGGGTTTTTTAGGTACAAATGTCTCCGTTGCCCTAGCACAGCTTACTGTAGCTAAGTGAAAATTAAGAATGTATAGTATAGACATGTTTGACCTCAGTGATGTGTGACAGACTATAGGATTTTTTTACAAAATAATTACCACAAGGGGTGAAAGAAAAAGAATTTGAATATTTTATTCTGTTGTTTTTCAGGAACTGTGATAAAGAATATCAGTTCTACCTGTGCACTTGTTGACTTCAGCAATGGGGAGAGCTGTGATGTCCCTGTCAAGTTCACTATACCTGTGGGAGGTGCTATGCCATGCCCACATCTGCAGGTGAAAAACTGTATTTTTTTCATAATTGCAAATATGCATTTTATATTTAGTTTATTTGCTCAGACCTAGAATAAATTACAGATTTTTAAAAAATCATTTAAATACAGCTATTTATCTTAAAGAAGAGATTTTTAATTATACTAACATCATGCTATTTCAACATGAAGTTTTTCATTTGCTTGAAGCTTGTTTTCATTGTAATCCTATTCCTTTGTTTATTAAAATGATGTATTCTAAATTAATCTATGTTGTTTTCTTTATAAAACATGAATATTTCCCCAGCCATAGAAGAAAGGTGAGCTATTTATTAGTAGAGTTATTGTTTCCTAGCACATAGATTATAAATGTAAGAGAACCTATTATACTTAGTGTGATTTACAGCAGGTTTTAACCATTTGGTTTCCACAGCATGTTTTAAATCCAGCAAATAACCATATACTAAGGCAAATAACAGTAATAAAAAAATTATAATCCCTGTTCCATTTCTGATTTTCTTTAACATTTATCAGCTGACTATCTGTAATCACAGTTGATTTTTTTGGTAATTCTTATTTTACACACAAGAAGGGTGATGGTTGCATATAGGATACAGCATGGATCCATCTGTTTTGAATAAAAGAAACATATTTATAATTGCATTTTTACTTATAAAACTAGAGAAATACCTTTTTTTTTTAATTTGAGATGAAGGCAAATCCTGATATGGTAGTTCCTCATAATTCTGTAAGGGGAACATCCAACTCTAGAGACCTGCAGAATTTGATGTAAAATTGTGACTTCTGTGTTAATTTTTAAAATAATTTTGGATAAATCAGTTACATATGGAATGAACTAAAATTCTCACAGTTGGTTTAAAAGCTTATTGAAAGCTTTAAAATTTGCATAGAGTCCAAGGGAATGCACAGTTTGTAAGTTTCCTCATTCAGTTCAGCTTGCTAGCTGAGCCCAGGTACATTTTTAGTAGAGCTCGGTGCTTTATTTTTGTTTTGAGTTCTCTCTCCGATTCAGTGGAAACTGCGTGATCAGAACACGCAAGGACCAAGTTCTTTTCTTTCAAAAGTCCATATTTAATCATGGGAACATGACAGAATGATGATTCATGTAAAAATATGTTAGTAGTTACCTTTTATGTCTTGTAAACGTTGCAAGTTACATGGTTCTTGCATTGATGCTTTCCTGATGTGCAGGTTGGAGACTATGTGTTTGCCAGAACTGGGACACAGGCAGGAAATGAATATTATGTCCCTGCCATTGTCATAGCAACACCAGAGAGTGTGGAAACAGGTCACAAACTCTACACAGTACTGATGTTCAACAACAGGGAAGTAAGTAAACCTAGAAGATTATACCAGTCTGGCAGTTTTACCATTATTCTGTTTTTGAAGAGGCAGATAGAATTTTCCAGGCTAATGAGCTCACTGTCCCCATCCGGGTCTCCAGCTAACCAGAGTAAATCAGATTTCAGAGTGCAATGAAGAGCTCATGTAATAGACCTGAACAAATAAATTCTGTAGGATAATTTATTCTTAAATCATACTCTGTTCTTTCTTCTTTAATACATTTGGTGGCTTTCACAAGTTCCATGCTTCTGAAATAAGAAACATAGGGAGTTTTAACACAGTCAGTATAGTCTGAAATTAATTTCATTATGTTTGTTTGGTTTGTTTTTTGTTTGTAAGCCATTATAATTTTATTGCATTTTTCATAGCGTATATTAAAGAAAATTTACTTTGTACTTGAAAATTTTATATTATCTTTATTAGAGGCTGATAACAGTTCCATTTAAACAGTAAACTTTTTATGCATATGTATCTTCATTGCTTTTGAGATTTCGGTTTAAATTAGCTGAATGTTGATTGTGTTATTGCAGGAACACTGTGTAAGAAGTGAGCTCATTAAAATCAGCCAAACCAAGTATGCCTATTCGTGTCAGTACATAAGAACGGTGCAGATGGTGGATTATGAGATGTGAGTATGTTTGAACCCAAAAATAACAAATTTTTAAAATGTGATTCATAAATGTTGCACTTTGAGTTCAGCTATGCTGTCAGGTTTCCATACGTAGTACTCTAACTACAGCTATTGTGAACTGGCTTACTCTACACATGCAGCTAAGTTTATATGAGAATTTGTTGCCCTATTTTCATTCTGGAAACACTGGTGGGATATGATGGTTTGAAGCTTAGTCCCAGGAAGTTGTTAAGAGGATTGCTGAAAGGCGAGATGGAGTTTGTATTTGTTGTAGACCTTATTTTCCTTTTAATATACTTATTGTTATGTAAAGCTACACCTTAAATTGTAATTTTTTTCTGAGATACTTGTTCATCTTCTGGGCTTAAATCTGGAGAATGACAGAGAGAAAGTGTGTATGATGAGTATGAGCCTTTACTTAGGTTCTGCAGAATTAATGTGCAGCAAGATATGAAGTGTGCACTGAAAATACAATGGTTCCAAGTGATTGTGGATTACATTTTCATCTTGTATTAAGTTCTAGTTTAATCCAGTTGAAATAGCATTGAATTGTGACACCCTTGAGAGCACCAACAACCTCAGAGAGTTAGCAACAACAGACCTTAGGAAGGACAATAAGATCTGAACAATCATCTAGGGATATTTCTCCAGAATACATTCCTGACCTACAATAATTTGGGATTTAAAAAATCTCTGAAGCAGAATTGGAGTCTCTGTACTAAACAGCCTTAATGGAATTTCTTCCGCGAATTTGTGAAGTTACTTTTTTGAAACCATGTAAACCTTCATCATCCATAGCTTCTTCCTGGGGGAGTCTCAAAGTTTCGCATTTTGTGTGAGAAAACATAATTTTGTTTTGAATCTTCCATTTGCCTGGACATCCCACAGGATGAAGGATTTCCTCTTCCATGCAGTATGAGCACTACTGCCAAAGAACTGTATAATCTCCATCATGGGAAGTTTATTTCCAAAAGGTTGCATGAACAGGACAAATCACAGAATCACAGAATTAGCTTGGTTGGAAAAGACCTTTGAGATCATTGAGTCCAACCTATGACCAAACACCACCTTATCAACCAAACCATGGCACTGACTGCCCCGTCCAGTCTTTCCTTAAACACCTCCAGGGATGGTGACTCCACCACATCCTTGGGCAATCATTCCAATGCCCAGTCACTCCTTCTGTGAAGAATTTCTTCCTAATGTCCAGCCTAAAGCTCTCCTGGTGCAGCTTGAGGCTGTGTCCTCTTGTCCTGTCGCTGGTTGCCTGGGAGAAGAGCCTGACCCCCACTTGGCTACAACCTCTGTTCAGGTAGTTGTAGAGAGAAATAAATTCCACCATTAAAGGCAATTTTAGATCACAGAATCACAGGCTCGGTCAGATTGGAAGGGACCATAGTGGGTCATCTGGTCCAAACTCCCTGCACAAGCAGGGTCATTGTAGAGGACATTGCACAGAATTGCATCCAAATGGTTGAGTATCTCCAGTGAGGAGACTGCGCACCCTCTCTGGGCAACCTGCTCCTGTGCTTGGTCGCCCACAGAGAAAGTGCTGATATTGTTGATAGGAACAATGTAAAAGCATAATTTATTGGAAAGGAATCAAAAAGTCTGAATGCAATATGATATTAGAACCTCAAAAAGAGACAAACCCTTTGTGCTGAGTCCTGGAGTAGTAAGGGAAAAAAAAAATTAAAAGGCATATCCCAGGTTCCCATGTTGACAGAAAGTCCACAGTGCACCGAGCTGTATTACAATGGCTTGGCTAACTCCAGCTCTGAGTTCTTTGGGATTGTCTTTTAATGTTTTTGTGGCATGTATTAGGGATTATGCATAATTGACTAATCTTTAGAAGTATTAATATATCTCTCATGATTTTAGTATCAGACATTAGCATCTGTTTGGGGTATTTTCCTGCCATCACGTTGGAAATAAATAATTATGGCAGAACAAGCACTCTGCAAATGTAGCTAACAAGTTCCATATGCAAAGAAAAGCACTGTGTGATCTGGACCCACACAGCAAAAGAGCATTGTTGCCCACATCCTTTCTGGAGGTATAAGAGGCAGATAAGATGAAAGGGCCAGAGCCCTGTTTTAGGCTATCCTTCACTTATTCCATAAGTAAAAAGGAAACTGAATTGTAGGACATTTATAGCCCTATCAAATGGTCAAGAATGTGAGAAGTCCTTCTCTTGTCAGTACTGTGAGATGTGGAAAAAGGTGAAATGTATGTCTTGTAAAAGAGGAGTTATGATATGTGTGGGTTTAGCTTTGTGAATTTCCTTTTCTGGTTTTCTAGCCTGGACAGTGAGACCACAAAGCCCTGCCCTCTGCCACCTGTGGAAGATGAAGGAGGAGAAGAAGCAAAGAAAAGTATTTTGGAAGAAAAGAGGGGAAAACAGAAAAAGAAGAGGACAACGATAGACAAAAGGCATCCCAGGGAGATGTCCGACTTTGATGATCTTTTGTTTGTCTCCAGAAGTGTAGTAAAACAGAGAGGAAATTTACTGTCTAGCAATGAGGAAGAATTTAGAGGTAGGGAAGTAGCTCTGGGAAAGTATAAGTATTAGAAAGTAAACAGTTCTGATGGGCCTTTACCTATTCCCCACACAAGGATTAGGTTTCTGCATTTCTGGGTGTTAGCCAAGTTAGCTTTCCCATGTCCTATGTGATTAAATTCTTTCACTTCCTTTAGAAACTATTCTTGACACTTTCTCGGCATGTGTTTTCACAGCAAGGGCAAGAAATGAATAAAGCTATTTCCATCATATGCCACCTTAATTTCCCTAACAGTTGTAGTAGCAGTGAGGTTGCAGTGACACCAAACCTAAGTACCTGCTTGTGAGCAGAGTATATATTCCAGTCCCTCTAGTGTTGGTTCTTTGTTAGATTAAAGTTATGTCTGTATTGCAGGTATTAAATTATTGCACCTGTAGCTCAATGCTTCAGAGGTTAAATTGCTTTTGGTGTATGAACTAGCTCAGTTAAAGCTGACAGCAGTACCTATACTCCCTGTCACTCTGCAGCAGAGACTGGGCTAGTGTAGGCCTGCCATTACATGCCAGTCAGCTCTTCATTTTCAAAATCCTACTGTCAGTGGAAAGATAACAGGGTTTTTATCCTTATTTGCTAGGTGTACCTCCTTGTACCATTTAAAATATGTTCTCAACAGCCTCATTATTTATTTACTTCCAGAAGTAATGAGTTATAAATTCACTCAATCATCATGTTGTCAGTCAACTTGATTTGGCTCCTCTAAATGTGCCTTCTGTGTTCTCACTCATCCTTTAAAGATTGCCTGCAAATTCCATTTACATTGCTTATAGTGGGTGTTATGGTGCCCATTACATAATGGGCATTTTACGAGTGGCCTGATCAGAATTATATGAGAGCGGGGGTGCTGGGCTTGTCCAGTGAGAGACCATGGTTTCCAAAGGTGGGGCTACATCACTGGAAATGTTCAGTTGTCCCAGAGCCTTCCTCTTGGACATTTTGAGATGCAGATGCTGAGGAAATGTGAAATAATGCTAGTGTGATCAGCAAGTCCTGTAACTGATTCCATGCAGCTTGGAGGAAAGATTGCACGAGAGCAGTGGTTATTTATGCATTTTAATTCTGCCTAGACTTAGCAAATAATCTCATAGTATTCTAACAAGGCTTCAACATCATATGCAGGTTGAACATGTCTCTTCTTGTGACACCATAAATATTGGATATGTTTTTCTTTTTTTTCTAAAGTTTATTTTCCTTTACATAGCCTTCTGTATTTTATCAGAAAGGGAAAAGTCAGAGAGCTGATAAAGATGTTAAGTAACACTGTATGGTCATTCTCACATGGTTTCATTAGATACCTCTTTATCCAGCCTCTGTATGTGACTGTATTCCTCCTCTTTGGGTGTAGATAGTTGCTCCAGTTTCATACCATGCAAATGTTTCACAGCACTCTGTGTATATAATTTTGTAAGTTATATCAAATGTGTTACCTGACCCCTGACATACATATCTATTTGAACTGTGTTAATGCTGGATTTCATTTCAAAGATGAAGAGAATAAAGAAAACAAATTTGCCTGGCATCGCTTTTTCCTTCTGTGCAACTTCCAGTCAAGTATGAACTATTAGTTTACACTTACTGCTTGGCAGTTCAATATGTGTTGAGCACCAGATCTGTGAGATTCACCTATGCAGGTTAACACTTTTCCTTAGAAGTTGTCATATTTAATTACATTGATATGGGTAGGTGTTAAATAACATGGATGAGAAGTTGGAAAGCCCTGCCATTCTAATGAATTATTCAGTTAGTCTCTGTGGACCAGATATTAAAAATACCAGGTATCTAACAATGGACTTTCCCTTCATGCAGTTTTTGTAATGCTGAAATAAGGCTAGATATTTAAGTCAGGAGCCTAAATTGCACAAGTGAGGTAAAACACCCTGTTTTACTCTTTAGACTCCTGTATCACTTTGAAGTCTCAATTACTGCTTTTCATATGCCAGACACACCAATCTTCATCAGAGTGATCCCTTTCCAGGTTTTCCTAGTAGTTACTTTCATTACTTCATTATTTCTGTATTTTTTATAGCAAAGGCAGATTTTTAAAACAGTCAGCATCTCAGAGAAATGTTTTGAATAGCTGTAATAATAACTGTTGTACTTAAATATCTTTTACAGGAACAAGGTTATGCTTTTTTTTTTTAGGTTTCCAAAAGCAGTCTGTTAAACTGAGTTTATCTGAAAGATGTATATTCCTCCCACATATTCTTTTCCTTGTAATATCAAATACCTAAATAATTTTTATTTCTTTCAACTTTTGAAAAAGCTCAATAGTTCTGATCTGTTTGACTGAAGTAAAGGCATTTTCTTCATCTTTCTATAAATGTTTTCCCTATGTGTGTATTGTCTAATGCATTAAAGGCATTTAATGCCACCAGCATGTCTTGCATTTCCTTTCCAAAGGTTTGTCTTGTCACTTCTTATGTCCAGATACGTACATACACAAACACACATATATATATTTAGTAATCTGACTGGGCTATGTTTTATAATTAATTGTTGTGTTGATCAACACTTCTTCCTATGTTTCTGCTAACTTCATGTGTACATTCGTCTGTTATATGAGGGAGTAAGTTCTCCTAAACTTGAATGAGCATTGCCAGATACTGAGAAGGATTTTTGTGCTCTCCAAGATAATGTCGATTCATCTGCATTGCTCTTATATAGGTGGTTGACAAAGCCTTGTATTTCCATAAAGCCTTATATTTCCACAGAGCTGTGGGCACTATATGAATTAAAGAGGCATTTTGGACTGTCTGTGGTTTGGTTTATGCTCAGCTAAAATATTTCTGATTGTTAAGAGGAATTAACAGCCCATTCCTGCTGGTCCCACTTGCGGAAACAACATAAACAGAAGTGAATAAAGATTAAGTAATTGTATTAGTTATTTAGCATGTATTAGCTTCATCATTGTGTTGAAGTCAATTCTCTCTCATTTTTTCCAGAACTACTATATTTGAAACCTTATTATTTTGATGTGCATGCTTGCCACTCTTGCTGTGCTAGTTAGCTCTGTGTGTTTATAAGAGAGCAAATGAAGGCCTGGAAAATTCTTCCTGACTGTTGGCTAATGCTTCTTTGTCTTGGTAACTCAAATAATACTATTTGATGTAGCATGATTATTGATACTTAACTCTGTCCTTGGTTATTGCAATAATTGTTTTTATAGATGCAATAAAATTGTGTATCTCTTTCTGCAGAAAAATTCTCATGCCTGTGTTTCTAGTTTTCTCTCTGTTCTGTAATGCCTAAAATCAATGTTCATTTCACATGACTTCCTTGTCAATTTTCTAAAATGTGTATCTAGTAAAAACGAAATAAATGAGAAAAAAATTTGGAGTGAAGTACAGGTATGATGCACAGTAATACTCTGCATTGCTTGATGTGTTAGCAAATAATAGCTATCAGAGCCAAAATCTCCTTTTCCATTTGTAATGTGATGTGACTTGAAGCAATTATGCTGATAATTACTGTAACTGCCAATATGAGGTAGTTGGGAGACCTTTGAAAATGAGCAGTTTCTATCCTTTTCTGTGGCAAACATTGTTCCTCTGAATTGGGTTCAAGAGTGGAGCAGCTGTGGCACCTGGCATTCTAGTGGATTGGCTGGATTTCCCACAGTAGGATTTCCCATTTTTAGCACCCACTCGTTTTCCAGTCTCATTTTCCATCTAGTCCATTCAGCATTTGGAGAAGGCTATCATAATAAAGCAGTGTTCCCATCTGTTGGTCATGGCTTGTTTAATGAGCAGTTGATGTCAGTTCAGCTATGCCTGCATCTGTTCCTTACTGCAGCTGTGTGTGGCTAAGGGCCCCCCAACAGCTGCCAGATTTAGCTTTTGTTTGGCTCTCGATACCATGTTACAGCTTGGCCAGAAACATTCTGTCTTCCTTCTCTCGGGGTTGTCCGCTCATGGAAAGAGGAAAGTGTGCTGAACTCTTGTCTCTTTCCCCATAAAGAATGAAACATGGAGACAGGCAATGGAAAAAAGTGCAGTTCCATTGGTTTAGGAGGCATGTTTGGGGGTATCTGAGGGCAGAGACTGGGGACAGTTCAGTCCAGATCCTGGGAGCAAGACCAGAATGGGTTCTTTCAGCATCTTAGGAAGAAATACAGAGAGCCTGTGCACTGGCTAAAGGAAATAAACAGCTTGTGAACTGTGTGTGATGGGGAACACTCATTTAACAGTGCAGCTTTCACTTTACTCAGGGAAGCACTATGGCCACAATACTTTTCAGTATTTTAGTCTGGCAATACTTCTGTACTGCAGACAGACAGGACACAATCAAGAAATTTCCTGACCCTTATACAGGTGAACTCTAGATTTCTGTCTCTTAGGCTGCTGAAGAAGAGTCAGAATGATCCTTTTGTGTATGTAAGTGCTGATGGTGCACATTTATTAGGCAATTTTCAAAGGCACACTTTTGATTTTTAAACTGCAGTGTCAGAGTTTCAGTGGTAGCTATGGATGAAAATCACTCCTAAAACTAATCATACTCAAGTCTCGTACTCTATATGTATTCAGTCTGTGCTGTTGCTTCCCCAACCTGTACATCATGTACTTATCCTTCTTTATTCTTCTGATTCCTTCCACAGTTTTGTTTTCTACTACACAAGTGGTTCTTACATGATCCTTGAAAACGAAAGTTTAAAGCAAAATAGAGTATATGTTTTTGTTTACTTTGTTTCTTCCTGTTTTATTCTCTTTCATTTTTCCTCCAGCTTCTGGTCTTTTGTCCTTCATTATGATTGTCATCCTTTTGTGCCAGGAGGGTGCCTAGTAGTTGGTGGTCTCATTTGATATGATTAAAAAGTGACTTTTTAGTGACACAAATAGAAAAGCAAAGAAGATAAGCATGGGTCAGACAAAGGTCCATGTAGCCTGTTCTCTGTCCCCAGCAGTTCCTGGGAGATGATTGCTGAGAAAGAGTAAGATCAAAGGTTGGTCTGTGAATACAACAGCTAAAAGCTACAGACTTAGAAAATGAGAATTCTTAAAAATACCTAAAAACCAGACTGGTTTGAACTTGTGACGGTGAAGTGGGTCAGTGTGTTCTCTCGCTAAAGATGCTGGTTCTCTCCTAGCATCTTCCCTCTCCATTTCATCATCCTGGTGTTCATCAAGGTGTCAAACTCTGCAGCTGTCGAAAGCTTCACCTTCCAGCCCACTGAAGTCTCCCTGATGCTTGCACAGTCCAGGTGTGGGAAATTCTCCAGAGCCTGGTAAAAGCAACATCCCCAGGGTTCTTAGAGTCAGCATGGAGCAGTGAGGATTGGCAAGACAGCCTCAGCACCCCTGCATAGAGCAAAGGAAGCCGCAGGAAGGGTGCACGATGAAAGAGCTTGGGAGGAATGGATGTAGCTGCAGATAGGAAAGATTTTAGCACCTGTAACTGTGAAATTTTAGTTCTTGAGTCAAAAATAAACTTATGAATGAATACTAAATTATTTATGATTTTGCAGACTTACTTTGGAGGTATGAAAGAGAAACAGCAGCAGAGGGTCAGCTGTGCTGTTGAACAGTATCAATATCAGAAGAGAAGTGAATGGACATTAAAGAAGTTCTCAAGCTTGACTCTGCAATTTCCAGGCAGATGAATGTATTTATCTTTACATCTGAAATAAAATGGTGTTGGAAAGATACATTTAACCAAATAGAAACAGGTGGAAAATAAAGTGTACACATGTATACATTGTAACCCAGTGGTACATTTATATTGGGTGAATTCCAGCTTTTATGGAAGCCAATCTGATCACAGATCTTTTTTGTGTTCCAGATGCATGACACGTTTATAACTTGGTCTAACTGCTGGGATATTGCTCTGCTTTGATGTAGCAATAATATCTCAGGTCTTGTCTTTTCCAGAGGGAGTTGTGGGTGGGGCAAGGACAGCAGCCACCCTGGGCACAAACAAAACAAAACAGATCAAAAACCCCAAAAATTGAATGGGATAATAAGCCATCCCCAAGACATTCTCCCAACAAGATGAATCTTCCATTTGGATTAACCAGATAGCTGAGCTTGACCAGGAAGGCCTAATTTCAGATTTTGTCAAGGGAGCAAAACCAGATCATCAAAAATCCAGGTTGCTGCTTCCTCGGACTGCCTCACACAAAGTTGGCAGTGGTGGAGTTTGGGCTGCTGAGACCATGCTCAGACTACTTCTTTCTGATTCTTTTCCAACTAAGATGGCATTTTTCCTATTTGCTAAAGAAACATAGCCTACACAGCAAAAACAAGTAAACAAAAGCCCCCAAACAAACAAATGAACAGAAAAGAATATTCACCTGCATATGTATTTGTCATTCTGGATCAAGTCATGGACCAAAGGTTGGGACTCAGCCCCTGGCATTCAGCACTGCATGAAAGGCATAGGGAGAGAACACCTGTTACCTGTCCTGTTGGTACCAGCTGTTAGAATGGCAGGAAGCAGAAGAGTGTTTGAGCCTGAATTCCTTTAGAAAGTCATCAGTAACCTCCTACTCAGTTGTGAAAGCAGGAAATCAGATCAATGTCCTATCTTCCGAGAAAAGGGAAGCTTCATGGAAGTTTGGATAACAAACCTTGACTCAATCTGCACAGGTATGCAATGGACCATTTACTCCAGGGCTGTTTCCTTGCTTGCCTACGGCTTGGCTGCTGCATAAATACAGCAACTCTGTGAGAGAGCACATAGCTCCTCTTAATCACACATCCCCACAGCTCTGAGTGCTCCAGGGCCAACTGTAACCTTCTCCTCTTGATAAAATGAGAGTGTTGGCATCAAAGCTGAGGTTTTCCTCCAGCTGGGAGGTGCTTCTCCTAGGAGGAGGGAGTGCTTGGCAGAAAATGATGCAGGTTTATGCTGAGTGCTCTTGAAAACCGAGCAGTTAGTGATCCCAGTCCTCCCCACAGTGGCCCTGGAGCCAGGCCAGCAGCATTAAGCAAGTGCTGTCTCTGCCCAAGCCATGGGACAAGGTTTGCTGATGCAGCCTTGCTGCTTCTGCGGAGACACACCTCAACCCAGCTCAGTAGTGCCCAGGTTCCAACTTAACAGCAAATGTGCTGAAGGGCAAAACTGTGTGAGGGATGATTTCAACACATTGTAAGCTCGGTCTTCTAATTACAGGGCTGTAAGAAAAGGTCAGAAGCAAACAAATACAAACAAATCTGTGGCCTAAACTGAACACTTGCTCTTTTTGCCCAGTTCTTCCACTACAAAAGCTATTAAGGTTGGGGTCTCAGCACTGGCAGTGTCACCCCTTCCTGTGAAAGTTGCCCCATATATCAGTCCTTAGCAGGTTTTGAAGAGGTAATTGTCCATCTCCAGTGGCATTCCCTGCTCCAGATGGTTTCCCTCACAGGTAACTCAGAGCTGAGCATTACACCATCCAAGCAGCTGCCTCTCTGCCTGTTTTCCACATGATCTTTAATTGCTTGTGGCTTTTGAGGAGAGGATGTTGGGAAATTTGTGACACAGGCTTTGACATGTAGTCACAGCTACCTACGTGCACTGATACAGAGCTCAGACTGTATGCTGAGTTTTTGCTATGTCAGAGAGTGATGAGGAGAATGCAGATCCCTGCACACCTCATCTTTGTTTTATGTTGTATATATGCAGATTTTTTTTTGCAAACAGCTCTGTCAGTCCCCTTAGTCAATCAGAAGCCACTTGACAGTGGCTATTGCAGCTCTGATGCTGCATTGATCAGCCCAGACAAGCAGCATCCTTCACTGGTTTAAGATCCACCCTACAATGCTGGAGCTACACAGATGCTCGTAGGCTCAGAGTTAAAGTAGAGCTTGGGTGCTTGTGCCTGAAAACAAAACCAGGTACAGCAGTAAGTAATAAATATCTGGGGATGATGACTTTTCAAGCTCAGCCTTCTCCTCAGATAGGTCACTGACATGACAGCTTCCTTGGAGCGTTTTGTTAGCCCCTGCCTGGAGGCATGGCTGGTGCAGTGCGCGGTGCCGCAGTGCCACTGCCGTTCCTGCGCTCCGGGCGCTGCGCTGCTGGAGCTGCTGCTGCAGGCTCTGGCTCTTCAGGCCTTGGGGCACTGCCCTCCCTGCTGGCTGGGATGCTGTGGGACTGTGCTGGGAACATGAGAGGGGTTCCTGGGGAGAGACGGTCTCCTTACACGTCAGAAATTCATAGAATCACCATCTCTTCATGCTCTTTCTAATACAACATGCTGTGAATCTACTCACTTGGAAACCAAATCTTTTACCAAAAAATGCGTGAGGGGAGTAAATTCAGGCAATGCAGTGAATGTAGATGGCAAATATAGCAGAATGTTTTTCTGTTTTCTTTCTACTGTACTTCATGTTTTCAACCTTCTCTGCCTGTCTGCAGAACCTGGCCTTGTTCTGAAGGTCTTTTCACGCGTACTGCATTCGTTTACCACCCACAGATGCTGCCTGTTTATTCTTTTCTGCTGTTTTCATTGATCTAACATGAAAGTCACCTTGAACTGAAAGAGCTTTGCCCTTGCTAGGTGTGCAAATCATTTAAAAAATATAAATACAAGTATACAAAATGCAGGGACTAAACAAGTTTTTGAAGGGATTTCTGTTACAGGAAGTCATGGATACTGAATCTGAGTTGTCCATAAAAAGGCAAGATGTTCTCGGATTTAATAGATAGCTCATTGAATGGTGGCAGACTAGACACCAAGGCACAGTGTGTTATACCTTTCAGTATTTATCTTGGCCCTTTTCTTCCTGAACAGAAGCATATTTTGGTGTTTACTGACCATTTTCTTTCATTTACATCTTAACGGGTGACATGGGGTAATTTGCCTGTAGATAAATTATGAGAGGTATAGCACCAGAGAAAAAGTCTTCCACAAGAAAATTCCTGCCAGGATTTACCATCAATCTTTATTTTATGCAGCTGCTTTACAGGTGAAGGAAACTCAGACCCTTCCTTGACAAACAAGAGTCAGCACTTCAGCCTAACAGCTTGGCATTGAGTGCCTAAATATCTTTTGCACATGAATTTAAAAACATGTTTCCAGACAATCACATTGTGAGTATGCCTGCAGGGCTGGCAGCTGTGTTGGCCTGTTTTTTCCCTTAATTAAATATATGGCTAAATGCATTCAGCCACGTTAGTTCTGGCTGGGCTGAGCAATGCTGTGCTTGCTGATCCCTTCAGTTCTGCCAGCCCTTGTGGTCGGAGAGCAGCTACGCTCTGTCACTGTGTGGTTTCAGCCCAAGCACAAAAGCCACACAAGCTTCCTTCATGTCCTCCAGGACAAAATAAAAAGAATTTTCTTTGCCTCTTCTTTCTCATTTTCTTACCATGGAATCTTTAGCTTAATTCTGGCTGTAAGAGCAGCAGGAGATTGCAGGTTTTAACTCCACAACGAAATGGATTACACTGGAAAGCTTAAGGAGATGTGCTTTTTAACTGGCACAAAACAGCAAAGTCCCATCATTTTCCATAGTTGGTGGGAATTTTGGGAATTCTTTCTCTCATAAATGTGAGACATTTTGTGCAGGGTGTCTGATCCACCAAGAGGAACTTTCCTAGTGACAAACTGGCTGCTGAATAGTAGCCCATGGTCCTTTTTTCTCCCTTTTCCAAGCCTACCCACTTTGTATTGCTTTAAGAGATCAATACCATCAAATGACCAGTCTGACCAGTTTTGACCATTACGTGTACAACTGGGCTGCAAAAGCCTCGAAGTTCACAGCATGCCAAAGCACTGAACACAAAATTCCTCACCTCCCACCAGCGACTTAAACTTTTGTTCCTGAATAAAAGTGACCTTGTGTGTACGTGGTTTGCAGGTGCTTTGGCAAACACTTTTTAACTTCAAAGAAGTCAGGGAGAAGCTGAGAAGACAAGGCCACTCCTGCACAAGACAGATCTCAGAATATTTATGCAGTGGCTCTGGCAAAGTAGGTAATAATAAAGAAAGTTTTACTATACATTGTACCTACATGCACATCTATTTGTTTGGCTTTTTTTTCCTTGAACTGAACTACGAGCGCTTCTGCAAGGGCTTTGTACTCCTTACAAGCTGTGTAATGCTGAGCTCAGTGGCACTGCCCTTTTGATCTTCCCAGCAGTGGCCCCAGATAATTGTGAGGGCTTGCTTTTACAGGAGCTCTGGACACCAATGTACATGACTTCAGTTAATTCCCCATAATACTCACCTGGTACTTACAACTGTACAATACTTTTAAAATGTGTCTCATTTGTGATGTTCATGGGGCTTTATGAACTAAAATGTAAATTGAAATGTACAAAAATAAAGGTAGCCAAGTTTGTGGTAACACCCACGCTTGATGATTTTCATCAGAGAGTTGAAATCTAAATGCAAGCACTTGGTGTGTGTCCAGGACGCAGATTTAGCATCTCAGTGAATGGAGAGGGAGGGAAAGTCCCATGATTCAGGATTTTAGATGTGATGCTCATGAATGCTGTAGCCACAAATACGTTTCCTGAGGAAGTCTAAATAAATTAAAGAGTTTTAAAAATCTCTCTATATATTCTTTCTCTTCAGACCCACAGAATTGAAACAAACAGGATGAAGGCCAGCTGCCTAAACATGTCTCGTGCTATCTGAGATGTCTAAGGGTCTCCAAAACATCTGGCTCAGGCTGGCATATACGATATAAGACTTATTAAAGACTCATTTTGTCTGGCTGCTAGATGCTGGGGGAGATAATCCACAGCATCTAAAATAGCACTGAGCCCTGTCAGTAAAGTCATTCTCTCTGGTGAGTACTGCAGGAGAGGCTTAGGTTTGTCCATTTATATCCATTACCATTTATATCTGCCTAATTATGCGAAGAGTGGAAGAAATTGTTTTGACATTAGGAAACTGCAGAAAACAAAGGTAAATCTAGTGATACTAAGGCATGCCATAAAAAACCCATCTATTTGAAAACATTTTCCAAGCTGCTACCCAGTCAGTCATCAAAAGAATAATTATCCAATCTGCAGGCTACATTGAAAAATCATTAAAGTCTACTAATTAGTCATAAATGACATAAAAATAGGGGGCAGTCTCTTCTGCCAGGTGACAAATGTCAGAATAAGAGGAAATGGCCTCAAACTGCACCAGGAGAGGTTCAGATTAGACATCAGGAAAAAGCTTCTTCACTGAAAGGATTGTCAAGCACTGGAACGGGCTGCCCAGGTAGTGGTGGAGTCACCATCCCTGGAAGTACTTAAAAGACATGTAGATGGGACACCTGGGGACATGGTTTAGTTGTGTCAGGTTAATAGCTGGACTTAATGATTCCAACCTAAATAATTCTAAAATTCTGTGAATTTTAGAGGGGTTTGTTTGCAATTCTTTTTTTTCCTTTACTTTGCTCTTGAGGTGAGTCGATGGACAGGTTCCCTATTGCCATTTACACTGAGACACAGCTGTACTTTCCAGCACCTGATTTCTTTTGTTGCGAATTGTATTAAACAGGACATATTCCACGGAGTGAACTCAAGTTTTCCTTTAAGCTAACACCCTCTACTGTTCACTCCTGCATATTATCCATAAACAAAACATAGCCACAATTAAAGTGACTACTGACTTTGGTGTGGTACAGCAATTTCTAGAATATTGTCCTAATTTTAGTTTTGTTACTCTTTGAAATGAGTGCAGCAGTGACTTAGTTACCTGACCTACCCTGTACATCTTTCAGAAAAAGCAACTCCCTGCAATGTCCCTTTTAAATAATTTTGATGTAGTATACATCTTTATGATTTATTTTTGAAAATAACTGTGATTCCTGCAGTGCCAAGAACAGCCTGATCACAGTTTAATGTTGTTGAATGCTGGGGCTTTACTTTAGCAACCAAAAGTTTCTGAAGTTGACTTCTCTCATTTTTCATGCTGTATTTTTGATATAGTTATGAAAGTTGAATGGAGTTTCCTTGTGAGTGATGACTGCTCACATTTCAAGGTTTTGATTTTGGAGAAGATGGTCCACTTCTGTATTTAAAGAGTCCATGTGAATGAATTACCTGACTCAGAATTGCCATGCAAACCAGACATCTGGCTTGCCTACCTCTGAATTACAGCCACATGCCATTCACCAGCTGTTCCTATACTGATCAGTCCACGCTTTGAGGATAAGGACAACATAAATGAAATAGCCCTGGAATTAAATACTATTTGTCACTCAAAGAAGGGTGCTAAAGCTAAAAGGACTCTTAGTTCTTCTCTAGAAAAGACAGCGGCATGGCAACGAAAGGGGCAGAAGAAACTGCAGAGCTCTCCTTCCCAGCTCTCTCTTCCTACTCTCTCTGAGTAGCGTGACCCAAGTGTCCGAAGCTCAGTCTTAATCTCCTTATTTCTGCATAAAAACACCTAGCACATCATGCTTTCTAACAATCCCCACCTCCCCTGGCAAGAAAAGGGCTTAAGGATAAACTTTAGGAGTGCTGGTTTGCAAAGGTCATGAAACCTGTCCTTCAGGGCTATTCTTTATATGTAAGGCAATAAATGGGAAGCTAATCTTAATGAATATATTCTGTGAAATCATTCCTTCCCCTCTAACCATTACCAGCATCAAATCAGCAACTATTTGTTGTTCTGTGCAGGGGAAGGTGTAAGCATTGCTAAGTCTTATCAGCCACTCAGGATTTTAGCAGTGTTCAGTTCACGAGTTCTTCTGTCTTACTGCCAGCCTCTGAAGCTTTTCCCAAAATCTCTCTGGGTCTGTCTCTAGCCCTCAGGAAAACCACTCAGAGTTTTCCCTGAATTTTCTCTGTGCTGAAAAGAAGGCACCAGTCTGGGAAATCCCTTTCCCCAATGGCAGCTGTGCTGCCATTTCTCATTTGAATTCCAAGTGACATCAGAAGATTAGTTGCACTCTCTTTGCAGGCTGCTAATCCAGAGTGCTGCATTACAGTGTCTTGATGTCCCTCTGAATATGACATTAAGTTGACAAGAAACAGAATAGTGTTCATAGGTGCTACAGAGATATTGGCAAAGACATATTGACACCCCTGCCTTGAACCCCATAAAAATAGCTGTAACACCCCCAAGGCAATTCCACAGGTCTGCTTGGGGCAAGAGGCACAACTTGAGGCTGTTGAAGAGGTTTTGTCTTGTCCTGTCACTGGTTGCCTGGGAGAAGAGGCTGATCCGCACCTGGCTGCACCCTCCTTTCAAGTGGCTGTAGGCACCAATAGGGTGCTCCCCTGAACCTCCTCTTCTCCAGGCTAAACAACCCCAGCCCTCTCAGCTCCTCCTCATAAGTCCTCCTCATTCCTCATGCACTGGCAGTATCAACTTTGAATCTTCAGTTTTGCTGGTAGTTACTGCTATGGATGGTCTTTGACCATTGTATAGGACTTTCAAGCATGTTATTAGTTTGCTGAAATAAAACTCCTGTTGGTATGGAACTAGGACAAGCTGGCTTGAAACCAGGGTGATTTCACTGTCTTGGGGAATATCTGCATTCTGGTAAGCTCTGATGGGCTATGCCATGGGCTATCACGCCTTAGCCACGTGTGTGCGTAAGCTGAAAGGAGATAGGGCACAGGTAGCCTGGCGCTCACACTACGAAAGAAGGTATCCCTCCCAAAGAGAGACAAGATTATCCAACAGGAACCCGTCTCTCCCACCAAGATTCCAGTGAGAGCCAGGAACACGCTCAGTTCAGGTACATCAGTCACTGAGCCCAGCTCTCAGACAGCTTGTTTGCTTAAGCAAAGCCTAATATATACAGAATGTATACAAAATGTTCCCATTGGCAAAGATTTCCTGAGTCTTTGTCTTGGTGGTTGTTTCCATTTCATAAGACAACAGTTCCCACCTGTCCCAGCCAGCGATATTTGTTATTTAAAAGCGTTTCTTATTTCAGCATTTTGCCTTTGCCTTATCTAACTTGTATGAGGTGGGGAAGCACGCTGGGCTGCTCCTGCCCTGCTTTAATCACTGGTCCACAGAAAGCCCTAGAAAGACATTTAACAGTGCCAGATAAACGGAGATTCAGCAGAACTCAGCACTCTACAGAACTATTGAACTTTCTGTCACATTTTCAAATGCTTGTTTTTTATGACTACTGTAACATGAGTATTAGTGAGACATATCTTATACCTTCAGCCTTGTATACAATAAATGGAAATAAAAGATGTTGGCTAAAATAACTCCAAGGCGAGTCACAGAATCATAGAATGGCTTGGTTTGAAAGGGACCTTACAGATCATCTAGTTCCAACCCCTAAAATTAAGTGGATAGGATTTTTTCTTCTCCTCTTTACTCAGTTGTTAAGGTAAGTCACCACTATCTGCTAAGAGGTATTCGACTACTCAAACTGCTGTTGAAATGAGGGTCAGAACAATGAGGGTCAGGACACGAACACTTGGAGCTGCTAGCTCCCAGTAGCCCTCCTATACACTTTTTTTAGTTCTTTGGCTTCTTTAATTCTAAGTTTACAACTTGACACAGTGCTTACAGACAGCAGTTAGAGATCTACCACTCATCATTTGTCTCCTGTGTCTCAGGACAGTCCATCACAGCGCCTGTGCAGGCTGCTGTTAGATCCAAGTAAAGATATTTCTGAGTTCATGAAAGAGACGTCTTTAATCTGTGATTACCAACATTTGGCTGCAGACTGTCAGCCGGGTTTCCTCAGACTCATTAGTGAGGCCCAGCAATGGCAGTGACTGCCATCATACAGCACAACGGGAAAGGCTTTTACGCCCTAATTTATATTTCACGTAAGTGTCTCTCTTTCCTGTGCTTGCTGCTAATGGACCGCCATTATGTGACAGGAAATGTCAATTTATTCTGTTTGGAGGAGCTGGGCTGTCTCCCTATCAGTGCCTCAGGCCTTACTAGCATTTTGCTGAAATTCCCCTAGAGACAGCAGGATAGTTTTATTTTCACTAAGAGATAGGATTGTCCTGAGAACGAGCATAACAAAATAAGTGCTCTTGTGTATACTTATTATCCGAAGCTAGCCACCTGGGAAACATCAACACGGCTGCATTTGCAATCGTGTTTGTTTAAACAGAGCAGCATGAAAATTCACAGGAGAATTCCACAACTCCCTGATCGTCTGTAGAGCTTCTGCACGGCTCGTGGAGCCCGTGTCTTCAGGCAGTTCGACTCACACGAGATGGTAAGCGAACTCACAGCTCGGCTTGCAGTCAGCAGGAATTTCTACACCTCTCCTAGGCCAGGAGCCAGTGTCCCTGCTGATGGTGACCGTGTGCTCCGCATCCCTCGGGGCTCTCTCCTGGCAGAGAACGGGGCAGGGGCATCTGTGAAACGCTGTGTGACAAAACCGCTGCAGCTGAGCGAGCGCTCGCTGGCGCCACAGGCGGGAAGGCTCCTCACCTGTCCGTGCCCTGGTCTGCTCTTACGCAAATGCCTCAATTGCTGTGGCAGGCACACCAAACAGTGTTAGAGGTTACCATTCATTCTTTGGATAGTTCAGCCTGTAATGGCTTGCATTGTGATTTTGCTTGGGAAAATGACTGGCTTTAGGCGGCTGCTAAGGCTTTCGTGTATGTAGCAAGGACCCAACCCTGTTACACCAAAACGTGTGGGATGCTTTTCACTGATTTCAAAGGGACACAGCAGCTACTCTGCATCCGGCATTTATTTTCACTCAAGCCAGGTAAAAGCTCACTAATTTTCGTTAAAAAAACCCAGCAGAGTCCTATCTTTCCCCCTTACTGCACCTCACCCCAGTGGTGCAGAGTAAGGTAAAATAAATAGAGCTCATTCACTTACAGTTAGGACAACATGGAGATTACAGCACAGAACACTAAACAGGTACGTGTGACCTTTTGCTTTTATTTATCAGGACATCCCTGGCTCTAGTGGGGCTAGTTTATGAAAGCAGCTTGGCCATGTTCAGTTTTCTGCAGTAGTCAGGTCCTCACAGGTTCAGGCTGTTCAAAAACTGTGAAAATACCTGTGATGTGGATTTCACATGCCTCATTTGGATCTTTCTATTCTTTGTTTCTGTTTATTCTGTCTTTTGAATCTTTTTGTCTTGCATTTGCACGTGTTAACTCCAGAGTTTTGTTCAGTGGAGTTCCAGTTCTGCAGATCCTCTCCAAATCATAACTCACACCGTTAAATGAGAATGGCTTTCTAAGGCAGATCTAATCAGTGTTTCTCTTGGGAAGGAAACCAAATGAGCTTTTCTCAGGTTGGCAATTCAGTCCAATTATTTCACAGATCTTTGTTCATTTAATTCCTCTGAAGTGGAACAATCGGAAGAAACGGGGCAGAGCTACAATGCAAACAGGAAATTATGATTTCTCAATTTGAAGAAAATGAGCTTTTATAACACATTCTTCCATTTATTTATTTATTTATTAAGCCTCATTCTTTTGTCATGCATCCCGGTGGTGCTTTATTGCCGAGCCCTGCTATTACAGCAGTCTTGAGAGAACTATCAGAATAACGTCAGTACCCCTCAAAACAGAGCTGCATAGCCAAAGCCACAGGTACTGTAAATAAGCTCAACTCCACTGATTACCAGGGACCTATATCGGTTTAGAGCAACTGAGAACTTGCAGTTCACTGCAGTGCAAGGATGCTTTCTCGCTCCTTGGAAAACATCATTACATAGGATCATAAAATATCCTGAGATGGAAGGGATCCACAAGGATCACTGAAGTCTAACTCCTGGCCCTGCACAGGACAGCACCACGAATCACTCCATGTGCCTGAGGGTGTTGTCCAAATCCTTCTTGAACTCTGTCAGGCTTTGTGCTGTGACCATTGCCCTAGGAAGCCTGTTCCTGTGCCCAACCACCCTCTGGGTGAAGAATCTTTTCTTAATATCCAACCTAAACCTGCCCTAACACAATTTCAGGCCATTTCCTTGAGTCCCGTCAGTGGTCACCAGAGATAAGAGATCAGTGCCTGCCCTCTGCTTCCCCTCACAAGGAAGCTGAGGACTGAGATGAGGTCTCCACTCTATTTCCTCTTCTCTAGGCTGAAACATATGCTTAATGACCACATATGTTATCATTAATCACCTAAGAGATTCAGAAGGTGACTTCTAGCAATGACACTAAGCACTTCTTTTTGACAACAAAAGTTGATTAGGTGCAGAGCTTCTGCTCTGGCTATTGACCATCTTGCCCACAGGGCCTGCCTCTCTCTGTGTTTTGCTCTGTGAGGTGTGCTGCCTCAGCTGACTGAACAACTGGGGCTTATGCTCAGATGACTAATGACAGGAATTGGCCTCAAGATGTGGAAGGAGAGCTCTGATACAATGCCGGCTTCCAGCTCAGGGCCTGACTCGGCTCAGTGAAATCATTTAAACTGAACTCTGGGTCAGTGCTCTGAGCCCAGGCCAGCAGAGAGCAGGGCAGATTTACAGAACAGGTCACAGTCCAGCTGGCTTTATCCTCCTCTCAGATCTACTTTTTGCCTCACAGATCCGACATTCTAAGAAATGGTCTAGTGCTGCTGGATGAAGGACAACACTGTAGTGTTATCTTCCAGCAAGTGATTAATGAACAACTGCAGCCTGTGGGAAGGACTCACATTGGAAAAATTTGTGGACAACTGTCTCCCATGGGAGAGACCCCACTTTGGAGCGGGGGAGGATGAAAGATGGAAGGTGCAGGAGAGGCAACATCTGCTAAACTGATCACAGCCTCCATTCCCTGTGCCACTCATGTGGGCATCTGATGTTCAGCCTGGGTCAAACCCCAACAGCTGCAGAGGAGTTTCACTTACAAGCTGAAAATAAGATGGAAAAGAATAAACTGAGAAAACAAGCTATGCCACAGAAGACTGTGTTTAATAACCAGGAAGCTGAGGACCAAGGTATGAAAGACTAACATAAGGAGTTGCTTTTTCTTTCTTTTTCTTCTTCCCCTCTCTTTTCTAATTTGAGGTGCTGGAACTCCATATTTTCCTTTTCTTATTAATTATAATTTCCAATCACAAGCTATCATGGATGCTTTGCTCAATTGCAGACATCTGGGAACAAAATTAATCTTTAATTTGCATATAAAACTGAAAAATACTTTGTTGAAATTAGACATGGTAATTCATGGTTGTGTTTTAAAGAGGTGTCTATCTGAGACCAATAACTTTAGGCCATTGAGATAAATCATCAGTAGTGCCTTGACGAACATAATAATTTTGATGGATGATATCTTGCAGCTGTCAGCAGGTTGAACATACTTGTTGACGGTTCTCAGGGGACTGGCTTAATGATTGCACAAATGAAGCAAGAACTAAACTTGGAAAGAAAATTTCATGGAAATTATGAAAATTCTTTCCAGCTTGGAAAGAAGCAGTATTTGTTCCCTGAATAAGCACGTGTTAATTTCTACCTAACAATTAAGAAAATGGAAAAGGAAAGAGGTATTTATTTTTTTCCCTGTCATCTTCAATTCCTAGGCAACAGGTTTTGAGGTGCTGTGAAGATGTATTACAACTTTAACACAGTCTTCTCTCCACAATTTCTTGCACCAGTACCGCTGAATGCAATGACAGACTTCGGAAAGTGACTTCATTCTGGATGTGGATGTTCATTTTTGTTGATTCAGCCTGATCCCCTTACTGTCCAGATCTGGGACCTTCTGGAAGCCTCCACAGCTTTTTCGTGGGTTCCATTCACAGGCTTCCTTCACGTAGCAACCACAACACAAGGGCAAGGTGTACAACTAGACCTTGTCTAAGTAGGAAGCCAGGACGTGCAAGGGGTGTGTATCTACACGTAACACCTGGGAGGTGCAATGAGTGCTTGAGCCTTTAGAGGGACAACAGCAACCCGGCACTTGGTGCACACCTGGTTGGTTAGCTCCAGTACCAGTGCTTCCAAAATGCTGCCTGGAGTGCTCCTGAGGGGTCAGTCCAGCAGGAAAGGACATGACGCTCTTCAAATGCTTCCTGCCTTCTGCCTTTCTGCCTAAGGTTTCTATTCTGATCCTCAAAAACCCTGTTACTCTGAAACCTGGTCTAATAGTTATAGGAAATAAACACCTCGAGTTTCTGATGGGATTTTAAGAGTTTCAGCCATGGCCTTTCGTCTCCTCTGTCCTTGTTGTGTTATGTGGTTCATCTTTCTTACGTAAATCAACCCATAGCACTTAGAATGCATTTCTAATGTGCCATTGTGTTCAATCTAGCTCAATTGACATGCAGCAAAGTGCAGCAGCCTTTCAGTTAGGAATGACATGGCTTCTGCAGACATTTGCCAGATGAAGAATCATTTTATGAATCATACACACTGTTTGTTTCCAGCTCTTCTGAACCCTGTGAAAAGCAGAATCAGAACTGAACAGGTAGAGTTCGGGGGAGTGTGAAAGCCTTGAGGGAGCTTCAGCACAGAAAAATTAGGGTCAGCACCCTCAATAAGTCAGGGAGCGAGGGCCAGAGCGCTGAACAAGAAACCTATTCATCGGTATCCCGAGGAGAAACGTCTCTCATGATGGAGAGGGTGTCGGTCCCAGCAGCAGTGCTGGGAGCGGCTGTGGGGCACCATCCCCTCGCGGCTCCCCTCGGGCAGGACGCGCAGGGACGGCGGGGCAGGGGCCCGGGAAATCCGCTCCCCGACGGCTGCCGAGGCGGACGCGCTTCCAGCTGGCAGCGGCACGTCCCCACCCGCCTTCCTCAGCATCCCGGCTGCCTCCGGCCCCTCCGCCGGCGGCAGATGAAGGCGCCGCGGGCGGTGTGTGCGAGGGGAGGGCGGCAGGGAGCCGTTTCTCCCAGCCGGCTCCGAACTCTCCTCCCGAGCGCGGCCGGGAACGCCGCCGAGCCTCCCCGCTCCGCCTGGGCTCTCCGGGCGGCACGGACCGCGGGCGGCGGCTGATGCGCAGCAAGAGGCGG
>VZTD01000832.1:594139-617958 GCA_013397725.1 Rhagologus leucostigma | reverse complement strand
TGCCGGGGCTCCCGGCGCGGCCCGAGCGCGTCCGGGCCGGCCAAGGGCAGCGCTGCCCGCACCGCGCTCAGGGAGAACGCCCCGGGGCCCCGCATCCAGGCAGGCGGACCGACGGACGGACGGACGGACGGACGGAGGGCCAGAGTTCGGATGCTGCAGGGGAAAGCGTGGGCAGGGGAGTCTGAAGCATGAGGCAGTAAGCCTCCCTTCTGTCATGCCCGAGAGTGGCATCATGTCCTGCATCAGACTTCAATTCTAAGCCTTAACTCAAAAGCTTGAAATGGAAACGTAAACTTTGTTTATTTAATTTTAAAGAAAAGTGTTAATTTGATTAATTGATGCAGACATCTGTGTACTTACAATTAAACTGGATTCAGGGCACAAATCTAAACAGAAGTGGGGCTGAGGGGACTTATTCCACTCCTGTTGACTGAGGCTTAATTTTATCAGCTTGATACATGTCTCTTAACTTCTCCACTCTCTGGTGCCTGTGGTGTAAGCATGAGACTGTCAAACCCTATATAAAGAAAATGCTAGCAAATACTACAAGCAGTGAAAGGGAATAATTTTCCAGTGATTCCTGGTGCTTCCAATAAATTCACCGTGGTTCTAGCAATATGACATCTTTTGCAAAACTCCTGTAGTGTAATCCAGGCCATAGTCTTCCTAAGAATGTGCAAGATACAATAATAACTATAATCAGTGTCTTTCTCTAATGCAAGGTCCCCTCATTTGCCAGGAGGAAAAAGTCAAAAGAAGGCAAGGAAAAATGACCTGAACGTTACTTTAGATCTCTGAAGAAATAATGTTAAATGTAAATGTTGATACCTGTTGATCTACCTGTTTTAGCTATATTTTGTTTTCCAGATTCGTAGTTGTTGCATTCAAAGCAAATAATTAGAGGATTGTTGTGTTTAAAATCTGTAATTTTCATTGCTACAACTGAGTAAAGTGTAGTTTCACGTGTTACAGGTTTCGAAATAGCATAACTTTGTCTTCAGTCAGCACAGTCGTTTTTTTTCCTCTGGTATTTTTCATGTTGTTTTCTTTAAATATGCGTGCTAAAACCATCTGATTAGAAAAATACATGTTGCAGATGATAATGGGACTGTCAGGATGTCGAAGCAGCAAGAGTAATCATGGTGAACAAGTAGTGAATTCTTCTTGAGGGAAGAACACATGAGCTTTAAAAAATTATACATCATCCTTCCATATCAGCACCTCTCAGCTTTGTGTTCTGTGTATCCCAGCCTTTGTCATCCAATTTGCACCCAAGCTCAGTCATTTCGGTTCAGCACGTTGTCCTGCAGCCTTCTCCAGTGTTGCCATCTCCTTTCATTAGCATCTCTTAAATCCTCTTCGGTAGGATGCCTCGTTACTGCTTGTGAAACGTGACACGATTTACCTCTGTGCTTCCCTTCCCCAGCAGAATGGGATGGCTCCCATAATTTACATAAAGTGAGCAGGGAGGGAATGAAAATGGGTAACATTCACATGTATGCGCGTGCACGCATGCAAACATACGTATTTATTTTATATGCACACATTCGGGAGTGTAAACCTGCAGTGTTCATGCTGTATTCATGCCCGTGCTATGTTCACTTTTAAGAGTTACCTTGATATATTGGCAGAACCGGTGAATTTTAAACAGTGGCTAAAGAAGCCTTGCATAGAGCTTATTTGCTGTATAGAAACATGGATACCTGCACCATACTGGCAACAGAAACAACACGATGTGACTTGATTGTCCAGTCAGCTGTCATTTTTAATTTACTGTGTTTTAATTTACAGTGTTAAATTCAATATCCACAGCTAGTTTCTCCTGAAAAGTTTCCAATCTAAAAAATAATTCATGCTCAGATAATGGTCTGCAGAAAACTTTAGTAAATCTTAGAAAATTGAACTGTATTGCTAATAGTTCGTAGTTACAGAAGGGAAACTCAGTCCAAATAATTCAATTTATTTAAATGATTATTTTGGTACTACAAGGTGCCAGAGACTCAGCCATCAAGTAGATCAAAGGTAATCATGTGCATTTCATTCTAAAACCATAAATTATACATACATGAATAATGCAGTGCTTTGTGAAGTGCATGCATATCTAAAGTACCTGTGAAAGAGTATTTGACATCTTTGGTACTGAGGCTACTAGGCTATGCATATAAATTATGTGCATTCTCAGGAGACGTCAGTGCTCATAGACTGTAGAAAATGGAATAGGATGTAGCAGAGAGTAATAAATTTTGAAAAGTGTGCTTTTAAAAGAGGTCCTAGAATTTAAGAATTGTTGATTTCAACTGTAATGAATTCATGAGGGTAAGGTGGTACTGCTGGTTGTTTTTTCAACTCCCTGGGCTTGATCTAATAGCCTTCATACAGAGCTGATTTCCTTAAGAATGTGCCAGAGTCAAATCTGCAGGTGAATTTACAAACCTCCAAATCATTGAAGAAAAGGCTGTGCCTTGTCTTCAAATCATGTAGTTACTTAAAGTTCCAGTGTCCAGTCTTTGAGGTCCATTTGTTGCCGGTACTGGTTGAGTCGTTGGAGCTGCAGCCTGTCACACGGAGCATACACAAGATACATAAAGCAAGCTGAGCTACAACTATTAGCAAGTGATATAACAAGGATCATGTAGGTGGAGGTCAAATCCCAGAATAAATCCCAAAGACTTATCAGGGTTGAACCTGAGAGGCTGTGCGAGGATTTGGAACGTGTCTTAACTAAAATGATGTAAGTGATCCTATGCAGCTTATCACTGCCTCCATAGCAATAAATAAAATGGTGAAAGCTTCAAGAACAGCAGTATTTTAACAACTACACAAACACATAGGATCCATTATAAAATCGCTTGAAAAGTCATCTTTTATTTTGTGATGGTGATACATATTTCACCTTGAAAAGCTATTTTTTGAATTCTGCCATGTTTTCTTTCTGTAGTCCCTTTACTCTAAATAAATAAGCTTTAAGAATACTAAGTGGTGGTAAAAATAGCTTGATCTGTCATTATTACGTGATAAACAACTACATTTACTTCGTATCAGATGTATTAATTCTTGGTTGGTTAACAATTTTGAATAAAGTTATGTTGGGTTGACATATTCTGCCCCAAAAGGGAATGGCTAGCGTAGCCCAAACATGAACTCTCAATGCTCTTGAGAGGGAGACTACAGTAATTTAAAGTTCCTTCACAGATATTTGCCAGGCTGCAGAGCTCACTTTGATGGCTTAGCTGATAGCTATCAACTTCCTACATTTGTTATAATTTTTAATATTAAAGTGTGTGCCTGTGTGTTGTTTTTTTTTTTCCTGCTGAGAAGGTGCAAAATTGTCTGAAACCCAGGCCACAAAGCTGCTCAGAGGCCTTGACTGTGTCCAGATTGCAGTGGGTTCTGAAAACAGATACTCCTGCTGCCATATGTGTTCTCAGAGCACTGAAAACCCATGAGAAAGTTATGTGTGAACGTATCCCGTGATCTATTGGAAGCAGGCTCTGGAAAAAGGAGGAAAACTGGTTTAGGCTTGCTTAATTTGAAGCAGACTCAAAAGGTTTCCCATTTTTGAAGTGCAGCTGCTCAGCACAATGCGATTTGCTGCAAACACGTGAATCAATGTGAGAAAGAGGGGAGTTATGGCTGTGAGTTGGATACCACTCCTTTTGGCCTGGAGTTACAAGCCCAGTTATTCTCAGTATCCCAGTTTAGCTTCAGTCATTTCGAGTTTGTAGCTGCCTTCTTAGTGCCTTGTTCCTGCTTACCTGCATTTCTGCATGCCTGCTTTAGGAAATCCACTGGATGGCAGAGCTCCTGAAATTTAGATACTGCAGCCTTTGTAGCTCTCATTCTAGGTCTTTAATGATGTGGTTCTAAAGAGATAAGTAGAACCTGATTTTCAAAATTTGGAAATACTTAACATGAATCTGAAATTTTCGTATGTTACTTGAACTCATATTTGTTGTCAAACAACTGGCTGTCTTGTTAAAAATACTTCTTTTTTACCAGAAAATGCATTTAAAATAGTTGGACACAAAACCTCGGTTGCTATTGAATCCAAAAAGAAGAGGATACAAGAGGATGAACAGTTGCATTTCAAGTAGGGAGTGTTATCACTAATATATATAATTTGTTACATTTTTCGTAGGATAATACATCTGTCTCGTTTAGCTGTAGTTTCAGTCTCAGTGATTTAGGCATTGAAAAGCAATGTTCTTGAGTGTGGAATTATTCATCTCTTTCAGGTAGGTACATTTGGTTGCAAGGAAAAAAAGTCTAGGTGAGGAAACGTTAAAATTCTGCTTAACACATTGATAAAGATGTCAATCTTTCAAGAGCTAGGAGGGATTCAAGTTTTACTTTGCTGGTGACTAGACTGAGGCTCAGAGGACTGTGTGTCTGTCTGTCCGTTTGTTTCTCTTGTTAACTCACTTGTGAGCTAAATACCTGCTCTAAGTGCCTAACTTGGATTGACCAGACTTGTCAGCCTTTAGGTAACCAAGTTTTACCCTCAGCATAATTACTAGCTTTAAATATTCAGAGCAGAGAGTGTAGTTCCCAGGTAGGAGATACTTTTTTATGAAAGGCAGATACCAGTGTGGGGTGGGTGCAGTGCCCAGGGGCTGGCAGGGGCTGTGGGGCCCTTGGTACAGCAGCCAGGGCTGCCTGTGCTGGACACAGACGGCTCCAGCCAGCTCCAGCTCATCCCCTGTAGCCAACATCCCCTGCAGTGTCACTTTAGGGAAAAAGCATTTGAGAAAAAGTAGGATGGCACAAATGCAGTGTGTGGGGACTAAGGAGAAAAAAAGGCTGAAAACCACCTCTGCAGAAACCAAGGTCAGAGAAGAAGGAGCAGAGGTGCTGTTCTGGGCACTGGGGCAGAGATTCCCCTCTAACCCTTGGAGGGGACCATGATGGAGCAGACATCCACTGTGGAGGACCCTTCGGTGGAGCCAGGTATTTCCTGGAGCAGGCTGCAGCCAGTGAAGAGGAGCCTGTGCAGGAACAGGTTCTCCTGACAAGAACTGTGGTCCGTGGAGGACCCACACTGGAGCAGGTTTATCCTGCAGGACTGCAGCCTGTGGAGTGGATCCACACTGGAGCAGTTTGTGAAGGACTGCAGCATGCAGTAAGGACTCACACTGGATCAGGGGCACAGTCTGAGGAGGAAGGAGTGGCAGGGAGGAAGCGTTGTATGGGCTGACTGCAGCTTCCCATTCCCCACCCCTTGTGCTGCTGGGTAGGGTAGACAGAGGAGCTGGAAGAGTTGGGAATGTAGGAGTGAAGTTGAATCTGGGGAAAAATGAGTGGTAGAGTGTTTTGTCTTTGCTTCTCACCATCCAACTCTATTTTAATTTGCAGTAAAATTGAGTTTTCCCCAAATTTGAGCCCTTTTTGCCTGTGATGACAATTGATCTTCCGATGTCATTTTTCTTCCTGTTTTTTTTCTTGACCCGTGAGTGTTCTCATCTTACTTTCTCCCGCTGGGCTGCTGAGGAGGGGAAGTGCAATAACTGCTGGGTGGGCATCTGGCAGCCAACCAAGGCCAACCCACCATTCTACCCTAACAGTTTTGTTTTAAAATATGAAGGTGAGCTCTACTCACTTCTTAAAGGTGCCTTGTAAGGACCAGCATTTCGTGGCAGTTTTGGGATTGCAGGTCCCAGATGATCAGAGCCATCTCTCTGTGGCCTTGCAGAAGGTGTTTGCCGAGCCTCACGACTCTTCAGGACTTTCCTGCTGGCTGACTCCTGTTAAGCTGCTCCTTAGTCAGTTGCTTGCCTTACTTTGGATCCAATGTTGAAAGGCCAATCTCCTCCCTAGACTATTAAACACATTTATCATTAGGGTCCTTAGAGGCCTAGAAGGAACAAATATTTCTCCTTTATCAGGTAGCCAGTAATTTGTCAGAATTTTATGTAGTGCCAAACTGCTTTATGCAGTGCCAAACCATGTTGCTTCAGGAGGTCTCAGCCCCTGCACTATACCCAAATTACTGCACTCTTTATTTCTATCAGTCCTGCATTCAGTCTGTCTCTACCACAGCTGGGCACATGTAACACACACTCATCCACTCTTCCTACCTCCTTCCAAAAATATATTAATGTATTTTATTGATTAATAGTACAGTTGTATTTCTGTGAAATTTTTACCACCTCATTTCCTCCAGTATAGTGCAGGATAAGAGTTCAGATCACACTGTACATTGAATGTGAATTTTACAGCTGAAATTATTGTAAGGGATCTGAAATGAGCTGAATTTTTACTTACATACTTTTAATTTATAACTTTTTAGTCTTCACTTTCTAGGGTGAGAAAGCCCCATTTTTCTCTCTCTCCCTTTTCTATGTCCTCAATCATTCTTGCCATGCTGTTATTCTGCCTTACCTTTCTGTTTAAGAGAAGGACTTAGAGTGTTCCGGATAAGTCTGCACTGTTGTTTCATGGAGCAGTTTTTAGTGTTTTTTGTGTCGTTAACACTAGTTCCAGGTATACATTATCAGTTGTTGTGTCAGCAAGCCTGCCCTGCAGTGAGCAGGCTGTTTCACTGAGCTGTACATACGTCATAAGTTCATAAAATGGTTTGGGTTGGAAGGGACCATAAGGGCCGTGTAGTTCCGTCTCCCCTTCCGCTAGACCAGGCTGCCCAAAGCCTCATCCCACCTGGCCTTGTACACTTGCAGGGATGTGGCATCGACAGCTTCTCTGGGCAGCATGGTCCAGTGTTTCAACACCATCATAGTGAAGAATTTCTTCCTAATATTTAATCCAAATCTACCCTTTCAGGTTCCCTTTCTGAGTGCATATGGTTCATTTGGAAGCATGTAAGGCGGTAGTTTCCATGCTTTTCACCTGTATTCGTGGATTTCCATTTGCCTGTGTTGCACATCACTTGTCTTCAGATTGGGAAATTGCTGTATTTGATGTGGGCCACCCTGAGGTTCCGTGCACTCCTTTTGTTTCTCTTGCCTATAGAATTTTTTGCCATCCTGAGATCTTACTGTATCACCGCTCCTTCTTTTCATCATTGTCATTAACAACAGGTTTTCATACAGAACCCTGAGGAGTACTGTTATTAAACTTTTGCAGTGGTGAAGGTGACTATTTAATCCCGTTCTTGCTTTCTCCCTTCTCATTTTTTAGTCCAAAATAGTGTTTGGCTTCATATCCTGTTACTTGTTTTTTCTTCTTTAGTGGCATAGCCTTTGGAATTTTAAATAAGGTTTCCTGTATTCAGTACTCCACTGGCACACTCAAGCCTTTCAGGAAATTTGGAATATCTAATTCCAGTATCCATTAAAAGTGTTTAATTCCAGACTAGTAGTACCCAATTTCAGCCATTTCAGTTTTAAGTTTAAAGAAATACTGTACTTAATGTTTTTTAACCAAACTTCTGGGAACTGATGCACAAATGTATCTGGAAATCCAAATGCCTCACCTACAGCATTTGAAACACAGAAAGGCACTGTTCACTGATCTCCAGTTTCAGAAGCAATGTGTCTTCTCAGTGAGGGAATACATGATGTTGGTAGCAAATTATCTGCATCATCCCAAGACTTCAGAAGGGTTTTATTAGCTCATGCTTTTCTTGTTTTAACAGAGTTGCTTACTTTGTTGGAGATTACAAACCAGGTGACCCTTGTTTTTAAGAACTGCTGTAGGTAGACATCAATCTGATTTTGAATCACCAGAACTGATAAGTGTAACTGTTAAGTGTCAGAACTAGTCAGGAACTTAGCTCAGTACTAAATTTGTGCTGAAATTACATCTTCCGAATAAAAGGTTCATGCTTTGTTATTTATCTTATGAATAATTCTTCCCACCATCAAGCTTTTAAAACTCTGAGTTGTTTTAAGCATAAATTATCTGCACTTTAGAAGTTAATTCTTCTGAGCGAACATTCCAATCTGAGAGTGGCTTGAAAGAATTCAATTTTTTTATATCAATGTGTAATAAAAATGCCCATTTTTTTCCCCAATTAAACTTCAGCTAATCAGCATGAACAAGGCTCAGTTTAAGGTGAGATACAGTTAGAACTTAACTGATCTACACTGAGGCAAAATTAGTAATGGGGAATACTAATAAAAACTTTGGATATTAAGTGATGCCTATGGCTGTTTCTAGAGTAATTTCATTATTTCTGGATAAAAAAAAAATTAAATATATTAAATGATTTTAAAAGTTGTACATGTTTTTCTTTAATTGTCTGGGAATTGAGTGGAGGGTAAGTCAGGTATCTGGTTTTTAAGAAAGTTGAGTGCATAGCATTCTAATCATGGATAGTGAGCTTTGCTCCAGGAATAATTCAGGTCACTGAGTTAGTTTCTGAAAGATCTGTATTCCATTTGCTGTTAAAGGTGAATCTTGTGTGGTCAGTGAGACAGAGGATTACGGGTGAAAAATGGACACTGCCTAGTCTGAGGGAGTTGGCTGATCCTGAGAGAATGTAATTCTAGTCATATTTCAAACAAAAGAGGTTCCTGAATGGTGTTTCAAAACTTATATTTTTCTTTTTTAAAAATTCAAAGCTTTCACTGAAAGTCTTTCAGTCCCACGTTTGTCTTGAGTCCTGAAACTCGTTTTGCAAGTGGTAGATGTGATATGAATTTGGAAAGGCATTGAAGGTCTAATCTGGAAAGGAATTCAGATAAATTTCCTAGAACTCATAGGAGATGAGCTGCTAAATATCTTAACAGAGACTGTTTTGAAGCAGGATAATAAAACCCCCTAGTGTGTGTTTAGTGCAGAGTTTTCATAATACAGAACTATAGCATGGCCTATAATAATCTGAGGGATGAATGTCATTAATTATCTGCTTGGTTAATATGGATTTTTGGAATAAAAAGCTTAATCATAAAATAGATAAAATTAGGACTAGGGAATTAAGGTAAAGTGGAATGAGTTGTCCTAGCACATATATTACCTGGCTTCTTTTGGTTGACTTCCTAACTAACCTTCTTTTAATGAGATTTTAAAAGCGGTTTCACTGTGGATAATAGGTATGACAGTGTAGGTATCCATAAAGCCCAGAGACTAAAAGAATATAGTGTCATGTAACCCTTTTCTTTGTTCATGATGAATCTTTGTTAGACTTTTACTAACATTTTTTTTTTCTGTCTACGGCAAATAAATCAAGAAACACATGTCATATGTGTGTGTAAATATCACTGACTGTTCTTCATATGGTTGAAATTGGTTTTTGTTGTTCCACTGTTTTAATAAAGAACTCTTTTTAAGTACCGAGCGCATTCCTTTTGCAGCCTTCATAATTTTTTTTTCCCATTTCAGCTGTCATTTAGATGTTGATATGTAAAGCAAAATGGCAAAAATCAACACCCAGCACTCCTACCCTGGTATGCACAGCCTGTCTGTCGGAACTACTGATGAAGATATTGAAAGGATTGAAAATGGCTGTATCAGGTAATATTTTCCTTTCATCACAGTCAAGAGGGCAGATTGCTGCATAATTTGTGGAACTACTGTATCTCCAGGAATGGGATCTAGAATTATGGGAATATTGTGTCATGAGATTGTTGACCCAGTGCACTTAACTGACTTAACCACGTATATCCCAAGTACAGAAGAGACAGACACAGGGAGGTTGTCATGGCTTGCAACTAGTTTTGGAACCAGGAGGTGTATCAGCTCAGGAATAAAGCCCCTTTTCACATGTGGGAATTGCACTAACTCATTAAAGAGAAACCTCTTTCTCAAGTCACCGCACGGATAGCAGGGTCTGTGCTTCCAACAGGGTATGTAGGATTTGGTGAAAAAAAAAGATCCTTCCAGCACCTTGCAGTGAAAAGCCTTGGGAAATTTTTTTTTTAAGTGGCCTCTGCAAATTGCCTAGTTCCTGTGATAGGGAAAATTTGTAGTGCATAAAGAATATCAGCATTTTTGTACTGGATTTTCAGAGTCTCTCGCTGTACAGAGGAAATGTAATAGTTTCTTTACATTTACCTTTCTCTAGTTTTGATGGTTTTAAAGTGGCTGTTTGAAATGTGCCAGTGAGCTTGCACTTACCTTTTGCACAGTAGCAGTCATTCCTCTAGACTGGGAAAAGCCTGCTGGGCCTGCAGAAAGATGTCTGATTATCCATGGCATCTGTAAAGGCTGGGAAAAATTTTCTGCTTTTGGCTTGTTACGGCCAACCACCTCCTCTATGTGGACCTTGTCAGACTGTCTCTTGCTGTTCAAATGCATACCCAGACTAGAGCACCCTGAATTCTGATGGGCCGATAGGACCCCCTGCATTATGATGATTTTTGGATTGCATGTCCCTAGCAGCTACTATGGGTGCTCTGTTTGAATTGGTCCTGTTTTTCTTCTCGCTCTGCTTCAATGATACCTACTGTCACAGAGATGTACCTACAGCAGTGAAAATGGAGCTGATTTGTTCTGCACAGTAGGGCTTGCTTGATGTAGTTGCACTACCCCATGCCCTCCTTAGGGAGATTTACAAGAGCCCTGTCCCTTTCTCTCCGTTAACAGCGATGTCTTAGAAAAAGTGAAAACACAGATCGAAATGAGCCTCTTCCTTTCCTTTTTTTAAATGTCCTATTTGTAGCGGATGTCAGTGATTGGCAGCTCACAGAATGGAATTACTGGCAGGGATGTGAGAGTGGGGTTATCAAGGTTTAAATGCAGAATTAAATCCCTGCGGTCATCTGCGATTTCAGAGGCAATGACTTTGACAGAGGGACTGAATTATGAATTGCACTTTATCATCGTGGTGATGGTCTTGAAGAAGCATTTATTTAAAGGAAAGTTTGATATTATCAGCATTAATTGCAGGACTTCGTAGGTGAGTAAGAAGATACGGTCTTGCTCTGTAAAAGAGATCTCATATTTAGGAGTTTTGGATAGTTGAAGTGATTGCTAGTAAATATATACAGTATCTTTGTAACAGCATTCAAAAATTTTGTTGTATTTCTTTTTTTTAAAATTCTGATTTGCTTTAGAATATGTCTGTAACAAAGATAGAAACCATCCAGAATTTTAGCTCTTCTCTGTCTTGCATCAAAATATGCAACTACAGACACTGGGAAAAAAGCACCACATTTTCTAGAGTAACAGCATTTCTTCTTTGCCTTTACCTCCAGCTCCTGTTGGCTATAGTTCAACAAAGCAATTAAACACATTACTTAGTTGTTATTAAAGTCTGTGGGTGTTAAATTTATGCTCAGTGCTAAGGATGTGCTTAAGCACTTTTCTGCTGTGAAATGAGGTGTTACCAAGAAAAAGCATTCACTGAAACAGTTAACAGAAAACTGCTACTGATCTTTAAAATGCTGTGCTCATTTATGCTGCAGTAATTCATGTGCCCGTATTTTTACTCTGTAGTGGGTTATAAAGTTGGTTCATTTTGTTAAAACAAAAATCAAAAAAACCCCAAAAATAACAAATGAATCTCCATTTTTAAAACCCAGCCTCTGTGTAGAAACAGCTCAAATAGGACAGGCAGCACACTGGCTTATAGACACAGGCTGGCTATCTTAAGGTTGGAAGTAGGATTCAGCTATGCCCTGTAGACATCTGGATTTCGGTGTCTTTATGTGAGTACATGCCTATGTTCCTGCTGTCCTGAGTGGAGATGTAGTCAGTACTGACAGTCGGCAGCACGCAGGGAACTGCTCAGCTTACCCTGAAATTCAGTAACTCTTCAGGCTCCTTCGGCTCTCGTGATTATGAGAGGTATTTAGTTGCCTGAAATAAGCATCTAATGCTATTTGAGATACCATAGAGTATTTGAAGTGTTTAGCTGGTGCTAGTGGATATGAGGAAAGACCTGGGTGCTCTGGAGGAGTCCAATAAATTACTCTGAGGTGTTCCAAATGGTACCAGACTCCTATTCTGAAGCAGCTAAATCAAGCCCTGAGATGGCCATTGGCTGTAATGGGAACTTAGATACTGATTAGACACTGGCATTAACAATATTAGAATTTATTGCTAAGATCACACAAAATGTATATTATTCTGTAAAAGGGAATAAAAGTTCTTAAAACCAGCCATGGTAGTATGGTCTAAACCACTAACTAGTCCAGTATCCTTTCTCCAGCAGGTCTGTAGGCAGTTTTTCCAGGAAATAGTAAAAAAGGTGGACAAACTCTACTATTGTCCTAGCATTCAGCTCAAGAGAGTTCTTGGGCTGAATGTGGGCTCTGTGTATCGGGTAATCTGTGGTGAATGTCTGTTCCATGAGTTTGTTCATTGTCCCTTAGAAGGATGTTAACTTTGGCAACCACAAAATTCTCAGCACTGGCAACATAAACTATGTTATAAAAGTTTTTCAATACTAAATGGTATCTGTTGGTGTTTTGTTATTGGAAGACAAGTAGAAAACAGTTAACAAGTTGAGAATCCTGAGACCATCAGAATCTATTTTAGCGTTGTTCTTTGGGTAGAAGTAATAAAATTGCAAGTCTTTGTTAGTTTCTGAGCTGTGAGAGCACATAAAATTGAGCTCCTAATTATCCTCTTGTGGGCATTCAAAATGCTGTTGCCAGTTCTTAGGAAGATACTGCAAGTATCGTTTTAGTCAGTGTTTTCCTGGCAATACAGATTAACAGACTCATGTGAGAGTTCTTGTTTGCATAACAAAGGGGGAGAAAAGTGATCCTTAATGGACATAACGAAGTCTTGTAAAAGTAAATACTAAAGACTGAAAACCACGGAGAAAATCGAGGAGTACTATAAAAAAAAATCCAGAGTGAACCCTCAGGTTCCAGTGAAGTCAATTTCAAAACTCCATTACTGGAAGACGAGACTAAAATTTCATCTATTTTTCTCAAATTCTGATTTTTTAAGTGCTAATAAGTAGTCTTTAGCTTCCGAGCTTGCTGGAATGTATGGCAGAGCCTCCGCTGACTTCAGTTCATATTGGATGGCTCCAGAAGAATAGGAAGATAGGCTTAGCAGTATGATTATCAAATATATGCTGTATTACTAGGGAGAGGACACTTTGCTGGACTGTTTCCTGATGCAGTGGTGGAGAGAACCAGATGGGGAGAAGTCTGGTGAGGGCTGCATGGAATTCTTAAAATACCACCCTGTTTTTGCAGAACCCATTCACTGTATGAGGATGCATCTTCAGAACTGCAGGGAGTCATTTCCGTGGAGGGAAGACATGTACCTGAATCTCAGGCGAGCTCCTTCACCGGCAGGGGAGCAATGGCAAGGTAATGCACTAATATAATTTCCATTATTAAGTTCCATTTGCTGAAAGAGGCTGCTCACAATTTGGAGGCGAAGAAATAAGAGCCTTCGCTTTCCAAAGAAAATGGATGGAGTCCAGCTGAAGAAAGTCTGTAAGAAGTAACAGAAGTTGCATTTGACCTTGATTCATCATTTACTTATTGCTAATAAAAATCTTAGAATCTGAGAGAGGCTGAATAAGCCCAAACAAATTTGTCAAATATAAAAAAATTAATTACTTTTACATAATTGTATCTGAAAATACATTGAATGTTGGGGAAATGCATGAAGTGAGGCCAGACTGTAAAATAAATGGGTAAGTGTTTGGTTCTGGCTGATAGCTGATGCAATGTTTGTTTCCTATCAAATAAAACACAGTGATTGTTTCCATTTGGTAGATGGCTCTGGCAAGGGAGGAGAAAAGGGATCTTGTGTTTTGAGTGCAAGAATTTCTCTCAGTTTTTAGAATCCAGTTAATGTTTATAGTGGATTTGGAGCCTTAGCCAGCAAAATTGAAGCCAACCATTGTCTTAAATTGTTTATATTACTGGGACTTAAACCTGAAGTGGAGCTTCAAAGCCTTATTGTGTCTGCTTTGCATCTGAGATTGCAGGGCTCTGCCTTCAGATACCATTGTTACACAAAACACAGACCACAGTCAGTTTAAGCATAATGTATTTCAAAGAGCGAAGAAAAAATTATTTTAAAACTAGGGTCATTTAGAGAGTATTGTTTACACTTCAGCCTTTTGGATAGTGGAGAATAAACTTGTATTTCCCTGTTTGGTTGTCAGATAATGACACCACCAGATACAGATTACAAAGTCTGCAAGAAGTTGAGTTTAGATGAAAAAAGATTATAGGTGTGTGATTTGTGCAAAAGTAAAGCACATGAATACATAAATTCATACTGAGAACTTGATTTTTGATCTTTGTTTATATCTTTTTCAGGATAGTTTGAATTATATGTGTGTGTAGCTACAGTTATGTATGCTCTGAGTATACAAAGAAGTTTGTGATGTAAGCACGAATGCCTAGCAATTTAAATATTACAGTAACATAACATGACTCTTGAATGGAAATTCTCAAGGATCTAAGACAACTGTATCTGTTGGACTTCACTGAGTATCTCACTTTGAGATGTAAAGGCCCCCACTCAGCAAGAATATTCTGTTGCTCCTGCGGAGCTGATACAGTAGAATAGGAACTGATGTGTGAGGTATTTTCCTGATGCACTGCAGAAGGTGATTTATGAAATTGTGCCAAGTGACTGGGTTCACACAGTTAGTCTATCAAGTTTAATTTCATAACAGGTGGAGAAAAATCCTCCTGGGCTGGTGTTTGTGGGGATGTTTTAAGCCATCTCATGTTTCTGTCTGGTTCAGTCGATTTTGTATGTGTGTTCCATGCAGGCTGTCACGATTTATCTTGTCTGTAAGGTCATGGGCCACAAGACACTTGCACCATGAAGACCAAAGGCCTGATTCTTTCCTAGAACGTATCAGAGGGCCGGAGCTCGTAGAGGTGTCCACCAGGCAAAGCAACATCCGCTCCTTTCTGGGTGCCCGCGAGCGGCCCGGGGGAGCAAACAGGTAGGAAGATGTGTTTGTACTTCAAGTGAAGATGACTGAGGTTATGGTGTTTTCTTAGGATGTAAGCTGTATTTTAAGAAGAGGGTAAGGAGCTTAGCGTGGGAGATGAACAGAGTATCTAATGCTGCCCAGGAATCTTCACATAACAAAGTATTGCACTTTCAGCAGGCTTTCTCTTTCCCTCTCAAACACACTGTGACCAAGATCTTGAAGTAAAAGATTTTGATCATGCTGCTTCAGGCAGAATGATTTCTCAGAACTGGAATTTTATCATATGCAACTTGGTGCTGCTGAACTGCTCTCTACTGAGGAGAATGCAATTTCTATTTCAAGAATCTAAGATATCTCTACTTTTGGCTTTTCAGGATCTTAATGTGCGTTGTCTGCAAGTGTTAGGAAACTCAAAGAAGCAGTTGTGCAAAATATGTCATTACTTTGTTATACCTACTCAGAAGTGTATCTGATAACATTACAGAAAGTTTCTGATGCAGAAATGACAAAATCGTTTGGATGCTGATTTAACTTACTAGCACATACACAGTCTTTGGTATGGAAGGCAGGTTCAGTCTTAATTTTTTTGCAATAAAATGAAAGAGAAACCTTTATGTGTTTACAGTTCTTTGACTTGATGAATTATTATTACTTTATAAGTGTATGATACGGTGTTTTAAATTTAACTTGCGATAAAATGGGAAGATGATGTCGCAAGACAAAAGCTGACTTTCTGTTTGGCATTAGGCTTTGTAGCAGAGACTCCCATATTTTTTTTGCGTAATTTGGTACGTAAGCAAGTAATTTGTTTCAAAAATCTCAGCTAGTAATTCAGATTGAAGCAAAAACCTTTGAAGGTCTGTGCATTATACAGGTTACTTTGATTTGCTGTGGTCCAGCACAGCCTTATTATCTTCACTTAATCTGCTCCTTAGAAATTGAGCTCAAGAGCACATTTTATTGAATTAGCCAGACTGTTGCCTGATTTCTCAGGTGTCTGGATCAGTAGCAACTGCAGATGGGAAGTAATTAGAGAGGACAACATTGATCCTGGGCCAACAAACCTTTGTATAAGTCTACTTGAAGTGAATTTAAGAGCACCCATCCTTGCCTTCTCTGTTCTATGCTGTTGCTGGTTGACAGTAACTCCCAGTTGTTGTATCATGAAGGCTTAATTCTGCAGCAGTGGTAGGTATGCTCGTTACTTATCCACAAGCCTTGACACTGCATCTGTGAAGAAGACTTGAAAGGATTGAAGAAAGCTTGAAATAGTAGCCCAGTGAGTACAGGGCTAAAAATAGTGAGGTGCATCTTGCCATGCACTAATACGCCTAAGAACAGGCTTCAGACATCAGATGTGGTCACAAATGTGTATGCCAGGCACATGGCAAAAAGAAACTGGTGCCTTGAAGCAGTTATGCAAAGGGGCTTATCACAGCAGTCAGAATGGACCTTGCTAATCTTATCAGTGCGTATGTGAGAAGCTCGTGAGTCGTTCTGTTGTGTCAGTAAACACGTGCGTGAAATACCAGCAGTCTTTACACTCTTTAATGTGTTTTATTTAACTTGCTTGCAGTCACTGGCCCTTGGCCAGGTTCAATGTCAACTTTAGCAACAACACCAATGAAGAGTAAGTACTGTTAACTTCCAAAGACCTTTCTACTACCAGCACCTTCTCTTTTTCCCTACCCAGCCTAGTAACATTTGTAGTATAAACTCCTTAGTTCTTCCTACGCCTTTCCTAAGAATATAGTTTTATTATAGAGATCCTAAGAATATAGTTTTATTGTAGAGAAAGGTCTAGTTTTCTCAGCATGACAAACATCCTTTGTGCTCCCTGTGAACTTCTTTTAGTCTGAAGTTGCTCTTTCCTCTCAAGGAGTGAATTTGACTAAGCATTTAGTCCCTACCTTCTGTAGTTCAGCTGGCTGATTTTACTGCATTATCAATTGATGAATTAATTTTTCACTTTTTAAATGATATTCATGTATTAATTTTCTCATAGTGGTTTTCGTCTTTTAACACACTGGTCCCTTTTTGTAAATCAAGTGCCCCAAAAATTTCAGATTGTCAAATGAGAAGTGGATAGTGATGAGGGCACCAAAACCCACTTACGCATGCATCTTTTTGAAGTGTGTTTTAGTTCAGCAGGTACTGTTGTTTTAGAGAGAGTGACAGGCACCATACTAAGGCTGGTATTGCCACAGAAGCTCTGACAGAAGCTGTCCTTTTGAGTCTGTTTTATATAACTGACAAGCTATTTCGCGGTGTTACACCAAAGAGAAATTTATTGAATGATGTGAAGAGCTCCTATAATTTAAAATCACCCAACACCAATATTTGTTGTTTGTCTTAGACCACAGCTATCTGAAGACATACCTGCTCTTTAGTATCCAGCAGCAGATCTGTTCTCATGCATAATGATAGTCATTTTTTTCATTGCTTTCCAGATGAAAACAAAAAAATTAAAAACAATTAGTACATCTTCTGGTTGTGTCAGAAATACTTCTAGAAAACTCTTGGGTTTTTTTTCTCCAAATAATTCTGTCATAGGCAAGTTTAAACTGTACATTTTAAATGATGCTGCAAAACCTTTGTGCACATAGCTGAACAAGAGATCTCCCTGCTCCTAAAGCAACTTTTTGGTTTGGTCTGCCTAAATTTTATTCAAAAGGAAAATCTGTGTGCAGTGAACAGTGACAGAAATGTGCAGATTTTTATTTAGACTGGTATAAAAGAAATGCTATAAGCTTGGAGCCAAGCCTGCTAGACAGAGCCCAAAGGACTGATTAGGACAGAAGTACTTCTGCCTTACTCTGTTTCTGGCAATGACTCATGTACCTTGGGCAAAAGTTTCATCCTTTCAAAGTTTCAGTATTTTTAAATGAAGACAAGACCGGTCTGTCTACCTGCTGAACAGTCTGAAACATATTTGATTTGCAAAGTACTTGACAGTTGAGAAATGCAAATATTTGACTCATTCAAAGACTATGACAGTGTTTTTATAAGGGCTCATGAAGTGGTTTTCTAAGTCTAAAGCTGCGCACAGCTTGGAAACACAGCATGGACGCTGCTGTGTTGGGGTCAAAGAGGACAGACACAAACTGTTTTGTTACTGGATTCCAGTTTACTCAGTGTCACTGGTAAAGAAAAAGAAATGCGGAGTTTTCATTATGTTAAAGACCTAAGTGTGCCAGGGCGTGGGGAACTGTACATGATGCTTTCAAGTCTTTGATTATGGCCAACCTTTTCCTCTGAGTGACTTCCATTGCCAGACTGCAAGTAGGTGGGAGTGTGGTAAGTTGGGAGTTACCACAACAGAAAGATGAACAGAGGCAACATAAATGGAAGAAACTCACTTAGGAAAGATACCTGTAGTTGACAGATGAGTTTTTAGGAGATCTCGGGCCAGAGAAAAACAAGTATCAGCATTAGATGTTGTGTGAAATAAAGTTTTTTCACTTTTTAAAAAATAAAACATAAACGTTGGAGGCAGTTGGAATTGTCAAAATATTCCCTCCAAAGTTCACCACCGCTGAGACTTTCTGATTGATTCTCAATCTCAACCTACTTTTCCTTGCATAACAAGATCCACAAATGTACAGTGGCCCTACCCTTTGAAAATTCTGTTTACTCGTAACTCTTCCTTTCTGGTAAGAATGCCAGGCATTTGAAGTATTGAGGAGCCACGTTAATGCTAACAACAGCAACTGTGCATTTGCCCTTAGATCAGACACCATGCATAGTAATCTGCAGTGAAGTCCTGACATGTTTCTTAAATAGGAAGGAGTTTTGGGGGCAGATTGGAAAATGAAGCGTTAAAGTTCTGGACAGTCAGTGACAGAGAAATAAATTCTTGAGCAGCAGTTCCCACTACTGTGTAGGAATCAGCCTTGGTAAATGAAAAACTCTTTCTTTGATTTGAGATACATGTAGAAATGGAAGATCAGTCAAGCCAAAGCTTCTTTTCTCCTCCAGTTTTACTCCCTCGCACTGTGTGATTTTGAAGGTTTCAGTGGTGTTGGTCAGCTTGGTAGGTATTACCCTGGATGTGGCAGAGTGGAGGATCTCAGCATTTTTTAGCAAATGAGTCTTGGCTTTTCCAAAGTACACTGTGTTGGTGCATCACTGTGGAAATGTCTAGGGGTAAGAACTGGAACAGGTGCTCATTGCTGATTGGTGAAAGCTGCTACTATCTTAAAATTGGTGGCTGTCATCTCCTTTGGAGTCCTTCTTTCTCCCTCTAACAAGCACATTCCTAGATATGACTGCCATTCACAGCACAGACCTTTCTGGCCTGAGCAATATGAACAAGTGTGCATGGGAAGCACAAGTCCTGTAAGCAGCATTATTACATATTCTGTCCTTGCTGTGGGATGTTGCTGTCATTAAACTCATTTGTCCATCCTTGACACCAGTGCAAAGGGAGACTCAGGCAGTTCAGAGGAGAACACAAAGCTCCCATGGGACCAGGAATCCATGGCATTCGTTCAAACCAGACATTATGTGTGGGGAGTTTTGTTACCCACATACAGTGTAGTGTCCGAAACACTCCTAGGCTTTTCTGTCTAAGGGGGACGCTTTCTCCTTCAAGGACTAGACAAATTTCAAATAAAAAAGAAGGAGATCTCAGATGATGGATTTTCTGCTTGTGTAAATGAGGACTGTTCTTCACATCACATTACATGATTCTTGACCAAGGCATGTAGCAAATCTAGCTTTAAGATAAAGTATTGACAGAATCTTGAGAAAGACATTAACTTCCTGCAGGTTTGAAAAGTATTTGTGGGTGTGTCTGCATAAGCTAACATATTTCAAGACTCTTTTGTTCAGACAAACCTAAGAATGGGGCAATTAAGAATAAGAATGGGCCTCAGATCCAGAGGCAATTAATTAATTAAAATTTTGCTGGTTTTAAATAAGCATGAGAGGAGATTTAGCCTCATTTTGTATAATTACCATGAAAGCTTCAGACAGTCACTGTGAGGTTTTGGCAATGCAAAGATTGTTGACAGTTTGCTAAGCTGTTTCACATTCTGTCATCATTTGATAGGTTTCTTTTTAAATGCTGGGTTCTTAAGAGTCAGTCAAACTGAAAGCATTTACTTAAAATCAGCCTGGTACACTGGTGGGTGAAAAGGTCAAGAAGGTGTGGGTGACTAATGCAGGAATCAGCCAGCTGGTTACCTGATGTGATAGTGTGGTGGTGTCAGGGTGAGAGGTCTGAGCCTGTAAACCCTTTTTTCCAGTTGGATCCCTGTCCTACTCTGTCTGGAGTCTAGTCTAGTTTCCCAAACCTCCACCCTCCCCCTTAACCACTCAGTACTGGTAATATTGCTAAGCCTTGCATTATGTTGTACAGCAAAAAGGAAGAAAAGAAAGAGGTTAAAGAGGAGAAAAAAGAGGAAAAGAAAGAGGAAAAGAAAGATGACAAAAAGGATGACAAAAAAGATGATAAAAAAAAGGAAGAGTAAGTATAAAGAATGAATGTGTGATTGTAACACGTCTCCTACAGTACAAAACATGGTAAAGCATTTCATTGTAACACTTTTACAATTGCTGTTCTGTAGACTGCAGATTCTTAGCTTGCCAAATCTTTAATACATTTTCACCTTTGGGAAGGTTTCAACTGCTCAGCAAAGTTGTTGCATCTTGAAGACCTGTGTTTAGATCTTTCAGAAACAGCTTCCTGTGTCAGTAAAAGGGAATTGAGCTACTTCTGGTCACTTTGAGTTGAAGATCACTCTATAATTATGAGAACACTTCAGGACAGCAGCCTGCTTTGCAGAGCTGCACAGACTTTTCATTGTTCCAGAATTTCCATAATGATTCAGAGCAGATGAACCAAAAGTCTGGTTCATCTTACCATGTAGAAATATCTTATATATAGAAAATTAAAGGTTTGCTAGTAAGTTTAGTTATTTCACTGACTAGTTTATTTAATTACTTAATATGGTGCAGTTCATTGCTAGTGATCACTACAATTTGCTTCTCTTGGTTAGGGGATGGTGTATTTCTGCAGCAAAATGAGGTAATTTGAATGCTTTTGACAGAAATGGATCCTGTTCTTGCTTTGTTCCCCTAAAGCTGACCCACATATGGTACCACTTAGTACTACTGGTGATTAAAAGTAGCAAGGATGGCAGATAAAAAGAGAACACACTTCAGTGGACTTGACACTTAAAGAGTATATTAGAGTAATATACTGTAGGTTTCTATGTATGTATATGGTGGCACCTGCTATACAGACATGGAAGCATTCCAAATGGAATCTGATTGATCTTAAGCTCTTTGCTTTATTAATCAAAGCTTTTAATTTTTTTTTCCAATTAGAAAGCCTTTGTTCTAAGGACTCTCTTTTGGCTTTAATTACTATGTAGTGAAAGCTTGAGCTTTGCAGTAGCCAAAAGTGTTTTGAAACAATTTGTCAAAGAAAATTAGTGTTTTAATGTCTACGAAGTAGTGTACTCTGACATATAAAGACCATATTTCATGATCACCGGTTTTGAGGTGGTGACCAGTTTTCTAGAAGAAACAGTTTAAAACCGGTAGTGAAGATGGTAAAGTAAATACTTTTTAGATTAAAGCTGCTTCCTTTACTCACATCGCCTGGACATTCAGCTGACAGCAATGGTAATGCCAGAAATACACACAAATATGAAATAAATTATCATTTCATTTTAATATATTTGCATTCTTGGAGATTAGGAAAAGTCACATAAATACGTATTCAACTGTTGCCTGGTCACACATTGCGCACAATATTATACAGTCCACAGATCACACCTTTACTTTTGAAATAATTTTGCAGCCGTGGACCTCAAATCCACTAATATCTATTTCCTCTGATTACATGCCTGATTGCTCTCTATTCCATACCAACCTTTCTCGTGCTGGAGGTGGGCACTTCTGAGCATACTCTTTGCCATTAGCTGTGCTGTTATTTCAGTGTTTACATTCCAGGCCTGTATGCTTCCTTTACCATCACTTCCTTGTTGTGAGGCCTAAGGAGCCAGGACTGTGAATGTGTGAAATTTGCCTTTCCGTACTAAGATATGTTTCAGCTCTAGTCACACTGTATGTGCATATGCACACAGAGATTCTTACTTTTACAGACATGTATTTGAATACATACGTGTTTTACTTGTTCAAATGCATGCTTATGCAGTCATTTCCATAATAGAATTTACTAAAAATTAAAAATTAGCCCGCAAAGGAAGGCTCTTTCTCTAGCAATGAAAAGGAAGGCTCTTTCTCTAGCAATGAAAGGTAACCTTCTAACCAGAGTGATAATAAGAAACATTTAACAATTAACTTCTTTTTCACTGTGGGGCTTAAAACAGAAGGCTGTGGGTTTCAGCCTGGGAGATATGAATGTCTGTGTTTTTCTTTCCAGTCTTACTTACTTTTTCCAAAGTTGGGTGAAACAAAGAAATAGAGCTTGTCAGATGGGCTGCGTGATACCTCATCTGCACTGCCTGCATGGATACTTTCTCTTCTCAGGCAGCTGTGAGTTCATGATGAGATGAGCAGTCTCAAGAAGAGGGAGATTCAGCAGGTTGCTTGCTTACATTTCCGGTGTAAATCTGCATGTTTTGCTTTTCAGAGAGAAAAAGGAGGTCTTTGTGATAGATCCTTCAAGCAATCTGTACTACAACTGGCTTACCGTAATTGCAGCACCCGTGTTCTATAACTGGTGTATGCTAGTGTGCAGGTATGGATTTAAGTTAGTAACAATTTTACCTTTCAGTCATTATGTTTCCTATGTAAATCACTCTCTTACCTCCCTGCAGTGTCTTTTGGGTGACTTACCTAGAAGATTTACGGTTCGTATACCCCTAGGGATATATGATATGCGTACCACTGGGAATAGATTGCCTGCGTTTATTTTTTTTTTCCTTTTTGTCTAAAAGCGGGTGGATGTAACTTGCAATTAGCATCGTCATGAGCGCTGGTGTGGCCTTTGTGTGCCACCTGCTGGCTGGCGGCTGAGCTGTGTCCTGGCCACTGCAGCCGGCTCCTTAAGCACTGCCAAGAATGAGGGCTTCCCATCACCCAGGAGAGAACAGAAGGGAGGGATGTGGGCAGTGGTGGGGCCTCTTAAATTCATATAATGCGTCTTTTGGATGCTCGAAGGGCAGAAAGATTTAACTCGAGTATTTCTTTTCCATGGTAGAATGTGGAAATCAGTTTCAGTCAAAGGCGATGGAGTGCTGTGGAAATGGTTTCCTTCTACTGTGTAAGATGGTAGGGGGAGATGAGGATGGCCTGCCACTGAGAAAAAAATCTTTTATTTGTGAATTATCTTCATGGAGATGTTTATCCTGTGAAATCTGATGCACTTTTAATTGTAAGGATATGTGTAATCCTCCATAAGTGCACTTGTGTGGCATATATGTACTTGAATCACAGAATCACAGAATCACAGAATTACCAGGTTGGAAGAGACCTTCAAGATCATCGAGTCCAACCTCTGTCCTAACGCCTCAACTAAACTAAACCATGGCACTGAGTGCCACATCCAATCTCTTTTTAAACACGTCCAGGGATGGTGATTCCACCACCTCCCCAGGTAGACCATTCCAATATTTTATCACTCTTTCTGTAAAAAAGTTTCTCCTAATATCTAACCTGTATTTCCCTTGGCGCAACTTAAGACTGTGTCCTCTTGTTCTGTCAGTTGTTGCCCGGAAAAAGAGACCAACCCCCACCTCACTACAACCACCTTTCAGGAAGTTGTAGAGAGTGATAAGGTCACCTCTGAGTCTCCTTTTCTCCAGGCTAAACAACCCCAGCTCTCTCAGCCGTTCCTCATAGGGCTTGTGTTCCAAGCCCCTCACCAGCCTTGTTGCCCTCCTCTGGACACGCTCAAGTGTCTCCACGTCCTTCCTGAACTGAGGGGCCCAGAACTGGACACAGTACTCAAGGTGCGGCCTCACCAGTGCTGAGTATAGGGGAAGGATGACTTCCCTGCTCCTGCTGGCCACACTATTCCTGATACAGGCCAGGATACCATTGGCCTTTTTGGCCACCTGGGCACACTGCTGACTCA
>VZTD01000832.1:523578-593896 GCA_013397725.1 Rhagologus leucostigma | reverse complement strand
GTGGGCTGCCAGCTTTTCCAGGAGTATGCTGTGGGAGACAGTGTCAAAGGCTTTGCTGAGGTCTAAATAGACAACACCTACAGCCTTTCCTGCATCCACCAGGTGGGTTACCTGGTCATAAAAGGAGACCAGGTTGGTCAAACATGACCTACCCCTACTAAACCCATGCTGGCTGGGTCTGATCCCCTGTCCATCCTGTAGGTGCTGTGTAATAGCACTCAATAGAAACTGTTCCATGACTTTCCCTGGTACCGAGGTCAGGCTAACCGGCCTGTAATTACCAGGATCCTCCTTCTTACCCTTTTTATGAACGGGTGTCACATTGGCCAGCTTCCAGTCATCTGGAACCTCGCCAGTGAGCCAGGACTGCTGGTAGATGATGGAGAGTGGTTTTGCAAGCTCATCTGCCAGCTCCCTCATCACCCTGGGATGGATCCCATCCGGTCCCACTTGAGTTTTATTCCTGTCCAGAACACATTTGAATTCTGAAAGATCCTGGCGTCTGTTTGGACATAGCTCCAGTGTGCAGATGTCTGGGCCTGGAGATATGCTGCCTGTAATATTTCTGTTCCAGAAATGTGCACTAACATGCTGCTAGGACACATAATGCAGGTATTCTGCTTAGTTGGCCTAATTTTTTTTCTTTAAATCTTGGTTTCCTTAGAGCCTGCTTTGATGAGCTACAAATGGACCATATTAAAATGTGGCTGTTCTTGGATTATATCTCTGATGTTATCTATGTTATTGACACACTCGTCAGATTCAGAACAGGTGAGTCTTTCTGGGATTTTACAGACAGTGTTTACAAATGCTGCATGTATATAAAGGCTGGAAACAAAAATTCCCCTGTGGGGTCTGACCACTGTAATATCCTGTCAGAACGCAACACTGGAGGCTTTGGGAAGATGAAATGTCTGATCAGTTTGGACTTTTTTAAGGCTGGACATTCCAACACTTGCTCTTCATTTGTCTGTAAATTCAGTTCTGTCAGTAATAGGCATGCCAGATGCTGAGTGAACAGCCACTGTAACAGGCTGTGTGGGGAAGGGACAATAGGGCACTTGGGGCACGAAACCAACTGCACCCCACAAGTGGTGTTTTCTTAACCAAGCTGTGCAGCATCCTGGTCAGACGTGGTTATTGAGTTGGTCAAGTGCAAGACCTGGCACCTGTCTCAGACTTCAGTCTGTGGTCCTACACCTGGAACAGGCAGTGCAGCCCCTCTGCCACCAGCAGTGCTTCTTGCAGCCTCTACAAGGTCCTGGCTGGGTTTCCCACTGCGTGGTGATGGGATAGGGTTAACCCAGGAACCTCTGCTGAGGTCCTGCCTTCCTGGAGGAAGTGTGAACCCAGAGGATCTGTGAGGGCTGTGCCATGCTACGCATGAAGTGGTTCCGTTCAACTTCTTGTCCCTGTTTCTGTAATCCAGGCAGGATGAGATTCTAACCTTAAAGTGGTATCTGTTTTAAACGGAACAAGATTGTAATATAGGCCTGAGCAATGACATACAATGATCCATATCACCAAGTTGCTGAACAGTCCTTGATGCACTTTGGTGCTTGCACTCTGGTCCATGCCAGCAAGCACCTGGTGTCTGGGCACAGCTAGGAGGACAGCAGAGGTTGGGTGTTGTTCATGGTGGTGTTTTTGGAGGGGCCTGGAAGAACTTACATGTAAATAGAAGCTGTCATGGTAGTTAGTCTAGGGCAGAAAACATTTCCTGTCTCATTCTCTTTCCTGGTACTGACACAGCCTCAAAACGTCCCTTGAAAGAGTCCAAAACAACAGTGATCATTAAAAAAATGAGAGTAATTATAAATCTTTCATTTTAACGTATTATCAATTTTATCTATTTATTTATTTAAAATCGTGCTGACAGCTTGACTTGAATTGTGGCCTGTGACAAGTTGTAAACATAATTACAAGACGGGCTAAAAATGCTGTCATGTGGGAAGCACACAACTCATGGCAAGCCAAATTCTTAAACTTAGCAAGTACCTTGTTTAACAGGAAAGTCAGTTTCAGCCTAAATCACAAGACTGCTGTATTTGGGGCAGGATGGGAGGGCTTCATCTTCTTTGTGTAGTTAAAATGTCAAATGTGCTAACTAAATTTAGCTTCTGCAGTTCTATCTGTTAATGTTATGGGAAAGAACAGAGCAGAAATTAGGCATGTCCAGGCAAGGCAAGTTATAAATTTCTATGGGTTGTCCTGATAATCATTATATGGCTGTTAAAGCCTGGCTGGAATTTGAATTTGCAGGCCTGGCTTGCAGCTGCAGGATTGCTGGATCCATCTCCCGAATGCTTCAGTGCAGGTGTCTGCTGCAGTTCCAGGCACTCCAAGAAAGAAGTTGCTTCTTTTAGGTGACAAAATCTTTGTCAAGTCTCTTAACAGTCCCTCCTGGCTTTGCCTTTGCCTGCTACCTTTTCCTGTGAGCCTGCAAGGTCTATCTGCCCTGGAAGCCTTTGGGGAAGAGTGTGACTTCCTGCTGTCTGAGGGCAGGATCTGCCTTTGAACTGAGATCTGGGTAGCCCCACGACTACTCTGATCATCGGCTTCTCCATGGTGCATTTCTGTCCAGCTGCAGGACCAGTTGGACTGCATTTCACCTATTTGGTGACTGTGCACTGTGAAACAGAAAAGATTCATGTGTCAGCAGCTGGTCATGTTTAGCATACCCCGTGTTCTAATGCTTTCAAAAGATTTTACTAAAATACTTTAGTTCCATAAGGGAACAAAAAACAGAGAGATTTTATCTCCTTTCAGGAGGAAGGTGTTTTCCAAATTATTTTTCATAATTGTGTATCAGAAATTCATCAGTCTAGCCAGCTTTTCTGTTTAGTTGTATAGCTAAAGGGCATATTTGACCAGCTTTTTCAGCAGTTTTCTGGGAGGCAACACATGCGTAGCACAGGAACTACTTCAATTTGTTGTCGCCATCAGTTTCAGATCCAAAGCCAGATACACACAAATAGATGAGGCATCTACAGATACCCCACACATTCCAGAAATACAGCTGTGCTGTGTTGGGCACAAAGAAATGCAGCTTGATGTTCCTCAGCAGATGCTTCCCTGAGAAAGCTGTAGATTGTTTGTAGATTGCCAAGGGAGTAATGTGATAATCCTGGATGTACAGGGAACGCTTTTGGTTTTTCTCAGTGGACTTTTTCTCCTGAGTGGCTCAGTGGGCCGACAGTGGGTTATCTCCACTTGGAATTGCAGCAAGTATTTTGCAGTACATAGGCTGTTCCTTGTGGAGCATTTTTAATGCTCTCAGAGGCACAAAAGAGCACTGTGGCTGTACTGTCTGCGGTAAAGGTCTCTTACTGCAGTTTATATCTACTTGTAAATTTTTAAAATCTAATATTTTGAAAGTCTTTGGAATGAAGAAGTATTGATGTGTGAAATTCTGCTTAGTAACTCTCTCACTAGAAACACAAAAAAATGCAAACCAAGGAAAATCCTGTCAGTTTTAACACCGAACACAAGAGGAAAAATATGATTCACAGAGGGAGGTAACTGTATTTCTTTATCTCAAGGATATCTATATTGTTTGGAAAAAGTTTCCAACAATCCATTATACTTACTTATTCTTGGTATTTATTTACAAATATTCCACTCCTATTTTATACACAATTGCTTAACACTTGCTTAACTTTAGTTATGACTCATGCCAGTGATTCATGAAAAATTAGACACTTGAATCTCCCTCTTTTTTTTGCAAAGATACTTAAAAGATACAGCTGTCCCAGAATAGAGTGGAAAACCTCATGGAGCACTGTGGTGATAATAGAGTCATTGTTCTTAATCATGATATATCAGCTTTGAAACTTGATAGAAATATTTAAATGTGCAATTAAATAACCTCATAGTGTATCAATGTCTGTAGGCATAACACTACAAATATTAGCATTCTCAGGTCTGAAATGTAAGTCACTCACTACTGTTGATGGTATTTTTATTCTAACAAGTAAAATCTTCTCATTCTCCGAAGGCTTCCTTGAACAAGGCTTGCTAGTTAAGGACAAGAAGAAATTACGAGAACATTATACCAAAACTGTGCAGTTCAAACTGGACATGCTGTCTCTTGTGCCAACGGACCTGGCATATCTCAAGCTTGGTTTGAACTACCCTGAGCTCCGATTTAACCGCTTGCTGAGGATCGCTCGGCTCTTCGAGTTTTTTGACCGTACTGAGACCAGGACAAATTATCCGAACATGTTTCGTATTGGCAATCTTGTATTATACATTCTTATCATCATCCATTGGAATGCGTGTATATACTTTGCAATATCGAAGGTGATCGGGTTTGGAACCGACTCCTGGGTGTATCCCAACGTGTCCATTCCGGAGTACGGGCGCCTGTCCAGGAAGTACATTTACAGCCTGTACTGGTCGACGCTCACGCTGACAACCATCGGAGAAACACCGCCCCCGGTGAAAGACGAGGAGTATCTCTTTGTGGTCATTGACTTCCTGGTGGGCGTGCTCATCTTTGCTACCATTGTCGGTAACGTCGGCTCCATGATTTCCAACATGAATGCTTCCAGGGCAGACTTCCAGGCCAAAGTGGATTCCATTAAACAGTACATGCAATTCCGGAAAGTGACTAAGGATTTGGAAGCCAGAGTTATTAAGTGGTTTGATTACCTCTGGACCAACAAGAAAACAGTGGATGAGAAGGAAGTTCTCAAAAATCTGCCTGACAAGTTGAAAGCTGAAATTGCCATCAATGTCCATTTGGACACGCTGAGGAAAGTGCGTATATTTCAGGATTGTGAAGCTGGACTTCTCATTGAGCTGGTGCTGAAACTGAAACCTACGGTCTTCAGTCCTGGGGACTACATTTGCAAAAAAGGAGATATTGGAAGAGAAATGTACATTATCAAAGAGGGAAAATTGGCTGTGGTGGCGGATGATGGCATAACCCAGTTTGTAGTCTTAAGTGATGGCAGCTACTTTGGTGAAATCAGCATCCTAAACATCAAAGGTAGCAAATCTGGCAACAGGAGGACAGCCAACATTAGGAGTATTGGTTATTCTGATTTGTTCTGCTTGTCTAAGGATGATTTAATGGAAGCCCTCACGGAATATCCAGAAGCCAAAAAGGCTCTGGAAGAGAAAGGACGTCAGATTCTGATGAAAGACAATTTAATAGATGAGGAGGCAGCAAAAGCAGGAGCTGACCCAAAAGACTTGGAAGAAAAAATAGGACGACTTGAAGTAGCTCTGGATACGCTGCAGACTAGGTTTGCGAGGCTCTTGGCAGAATACACCTCAGCTCAACAAAAGGTGAAACAGAGACTTGCCAGAGTAGAAACTCGAGTGAAAAAATATGGTAGTGGCAGCTTATCAGTTGCAGAAGCAGAGGCTGAAAAACCTGAGGAGGAGAAAAAGCAGTAATGGAGTATTTATATTTCCTCATTTATTGGAGAAAGTTGAAGAACTGAAAGCCATAAATGTATGTAAATATGTGTGTGCATACATAGACATACTTATTTTTATATGAACTTACGAGAATGGTTTTTAGCATTTTTAACTGAAGCAGTATTTCTTGTAAATAGAACACTGTCACCTTCTTCTTGGGGGAGATTGGTCTGACACTTGGGTACTTTTTCATACTGAGAGTGGGTTTCTTACAAGTCATGCTCAGAATGTCTGTTGTGTTTGGTACCTGTGGGTCTTGACACATTGTCTCTTCCTGTGCATCATGCGTTAAGAAGGCATTGTACTTGAAGTAGATTTTTTTTCTTTCTAAGAGCTTAAAAAATATTTATAGGGTACCCTGCTCTAACTTGCTACTTTAGTAGCTGATTAAACACATGGATGGGTGTCTGGGTTTCTCAAAATCTTTGTTCTTTCACAGTCTGTGCAAACAGTTGGATGACAGCTAAGCAGTGTCAGGTACCTGGCCATTGCCGTGCACCCTGCACATGTATGAAATAGCCGTGCATCCGGACGCTTTAGTCTGATTCTCTCTAATGAGCTGGGCTCTGCACGAAGGACCCTTCTGGCAGGGTCTGTGACAGCTTTTGCTGCTCTGCAACTGCTTCACCAGGGGAGAGAGTGGGGGATCTTCCCTTCTGCTTTTTTTAGCCCAGTTCCATCCCCGCTGGTAAAACCTGCACTTGCAAAGGAGTCCCCTAAAGCTCACTGGTGGAAGGTGTCTGGGGCAATACGGCTTTAGTGAACCTGGGAATAGAAAAGAGGGCCCTGGCGTGTGCAGCTCCCATATGTAGGGTGCTGAGTGAACTCCCTGGCAAGTGGGCAGTCCTCGAGGGAAGCTACTGAGAAATCCCATGGGCTGGCAGGGCAGGCTGTCCCTGCCTGCCAGGCAGCTTGCTCCCACAAAAGGGTTTCTGCAAGGCAGGGAGAACAAGCCCTGTGTTGCAAATTCCACTAACTTAGGCCTTTGTTTTCTTACTTTTTATTTCTTCTGAAGATGTCTACTCCATCTCCCTTTGCTGTTTACTGCCATCTTTTCTCCAAAATAGTTGTTGCATTACCATGTTTCCATTAGTTAGGGAGAATGCAGAAGATACTAGCTTTCATTTTTTGGTGTACAGTATTTTGTTGTCATGCAACTTTCCCTATGTTACTTTCATCCTCCCGTATCTCACTGGCTTTGGAAAAGTATGGAGTAGCAGAGGCTGTTCAGCATGTATGGCATGGGATCCTCCAGCAGCATTAGGTATTACTAAGGGCAGTGCTCTGACTTTTAGTTGCCTTCAGCCCTGACTTAGGACAGCATCTGGGATTGATGGCCTGTTGGAAAACTGGTGAGAAACTCACTGAGAAGAGGGTGGTTTAACTGGGTGGTAGTGGAATGAAAAGAGACAGTTTTGATAAACTGAGTACAACTGCTCAGAGTAAGCCCTTGTCTCCAGGCAGGCAGCTGTCCCCTTCGATTGGCACTTCTGAGCCTGGTGAGGGAGTGAAATCTGTCAGTGATTAAGGAAGGAAGGGGACCACTGGGTAGTAATGTCCACACATGGCCCATGTCTAAACTGTTACTGTTAGCCTAGAAGTCAACTACACTTAGAGATCTTCCCTAATTTGGCTTAACCTCTATTACCAAAATATCCACTGATTGTAACAAGTGGTTTGGAAAGTAGCCAAGATCTGTATGTGGCCAATGGTACTCAGGAGTATTGGTCCATCAGCTGAATCATGTCCTTATTTTCTTTAAGGGCTTGAGAGAAATGGGGGAGCTCTGAGAGGCTGGTTTTGGCAGAGGTGTAGTGCCCTTGGTCCCGCCCAGAGGCAGGCAGGGCTGAGGTGGAGCTGGGCTCGTTGCAGGGTACCCCTGTGAGCACAGACGGTGCCGTCACGGGCTGCTCAACTTGCAGCTTTCACCTTGTGACAGAGCCGGGTACTGCACATGCCTTGGCTGACATTCACTGTTGTGGGACTCAAACCCACCTGGTATCTGGTAGGGATTTCGTGCATATTGACATGTTCTCCATCAGTCATCATTCTCTGTAAACACTTATCTGCCCAACATAGCACAGCTGTTCCAGCCCACTAGGTATATATGAGTAAAACTGTTCAAAGTACTCTTTATACCAAATTTATACCTGTTTAAAAACTCTACAAACACAGGACTGCTTCTTTACCTGATGGATCAGAACAGCCTAATCTATCAGTTAAATATATGTTTGCTCTTCCCTTTCTGTGCCTCTTGATCTGGTTTTCATATGCCAGAAAAAGAGCATTTTTATGCTATTGGCTTCAGTCACTTTGAAACATACAGCTTCTGGCATGATGAAATCACATCCTTTGACATCTTTCATCTCTGTAAGATGTTTTTTCCTCTTCTTTAATGTGGCTACAGCATGTACATTAAAATATTTTGAGTAATGTTCAAGCAACTCCGTGTTTTCTCTTATCCATCTCTCTAGATTTTAGTGTTTCATGACAGACTTTGATCATGTCAACATTACATGCCCTGGAAAACCGTTAGCTGGATCAGAGATCTGAAATGACAGAAAACCGAGTGGGAATGGTGAAGTCCTCTCACTGCAGGGCAGGTGGCACACAGCTTTGGTCCTGGGCCCAGTTTTGACACCATTCCTGCATTTGCAGATACCACACAGGCACAAGAGCTCAGCCATTATCCCACTGCCCAAGGGCTGCCAGGTCCCACGGGGCGCAGAGCCTGCCAGGCTCTTCATGCTGCTGCCACCTGTCTCCTGTCTTCCCCTTCCCAGCTCCAGGCAGGGTGGCACAGCAGGGACGGTGGCTTGTCTAGCAGAAATAAGTGTGTGCAGCTTTCTGCTACTCCCACACAGGTCACCTACCAAAAATTGCCTGGCACAGACTGGGCTGGGCTGGTCTTTCAACCCTGCCCCAAGAGAAAGCACAGAACAGGGCAGTGCCTACAGATCATTTGAACACAGGCCCTGAATCTAGAAATAGCTTTAATGGCAACAGCACTCACTTCACATGGGCCTGAGTGGGTAGCCATGGGCTGGTACTGCTGCTCCAAACTGCCTGTGCTGAGTGAGACACCAGATGGGCAAAGTCTGAGATGTCTGAACATCTGCTCCACGTGCAAAAGGAGAGGAAAGGTGGCGGAGTGGCACACCATGTTCCAGCTGCTGCTTGGAGTGAGCTTTTCCAGGGAAAGGCTCTCAAGCCATGGACCCTGTACCCTGACAGCAAACAATTCTAGCCTTGCTCCTCTCTGAAGTGCTCTCAGTAGTAGCACCCCATCCTTTTACCCTCATCCCCTACTATTATTTTACTTTACAGTTTTTACAGCAGAAAACTACCCTGGAAAATTCAACGAACTGGATTTCAGAAGTAGCAGTGACAGCAGAACAGCTCATGTATTTGTACAGGCGAGGGTTGGGGTTTGCTTGACAGTGCAGCTCTTTCTTCAGAAACAGCCCAAGGAAGGTACAATTGTGCTTTTAACTCTTTTCTCCAAGGCATTAGCTTTACAATTTCATTCCTGCCAAATATTTATTAATGTACACTGAGAGGGCTCTACTTTACATTAAAAATCAAAAACTGCTCATTGTCCTTTCCCCCATAAAAGCGTTAGTGCTTTGAGCTCGTCCGTGTGCTTCTGGCTTTGGAAGACACACTCGTGTCTGCATCACTGCTGACACCAAGGATGAGACATTCACAGGCCAAACCTAGGCCAGGTTGTCCAGTGAGGTGACAGACGCGGGCTAAAGGAGAGCTGCTCTTTACCCTCAAGATTTGCAAGATGACAGCATTTGCGCTTGGCTTTAAGGTCCCCCAGCTCTTCTATTAATGTTTCCAACCCGGAACAAACAAAATCAAACCCTTGTCTACATAACTTATCAGCAGAAACCCCTCATATATCCCTGACAGCAAAACGAATTATGCGCTAAATGGATCTGGCAACTGTACAGGCAGTTAAAGCACAAGATTTCAGTTGTGGCAGCTTTCCTGAGAGAAGCCATCAGTCTGGGACTCCCCTCTCCTCCCCGGCCACATTCACAGTCCAGAGCACAAGAAGGGTGCCTGAGGAGGGAAAAACACACAAGCCCTGAGGAACAGGCTCTAGGGCTGAAAATGGTCAGGCCTTTTGTTTCTGAAATTCAGATTTTGCAATCATTTCCAGCTCACAAGGGCTGAGGCTTGCTGCTGCCAACTGCCCTTGCAGCTTCACTGCGGCAAATACAGTTCTGCTGTTCTGTGTTCGCAATCCTCCTCATTCCCTGCCCTAGGAGCGGAGGGAGGTGGAAAGGGTTGCACTCTTTAAGCAGTTATTTGAGGATAAACACAAACATTAGCTTTAGTCCAGAAGCAGCAGCAGGTCTCACGGATTTCCTTAATCAGAAGCTGGGACATCCCCTGGGCTCCTGCAAGGAGAGTGCAGGTTGCCGTGCCAATGGCTCAGCTTCCGTGGGCTGTCTTCCCAAGAGGCTGAGGAGGACACTATCCAGTTCTAACAGAGACCTGTCTTATTTGTACAGGTAAATCAGGGGTAGAGTACTAAAACCAGAAGTGCAGAAGCATGGAAGGAATTTACTAACAGATGCTATCCCATTTTAATTTCCTTAGCATTTGTGGTGGCCGCTACCAACCTTTCTGTAAGAGGGCAACTGAAGAACACTAACATGGAAAATCAGGAAAGCACAGCTGTATTCCAGAGCAATGGGCAGCTTGATGAATAGCTATTAATTTATTTAGCTTTTTGTCTGTTTTAATACATTGTTTAGTTTCCTGACAAGGAAAAACCCCCAAACCATTCTGTTCTTATTGCCAACAATTACATTCCCTCATTGCCCTGGAAGGGGAGCCACCCCACAGCAGTCACACCTGAGCAGCCCCTTTAGGTGAGTAGCATGGCAAGAACCCACAGGCACTACTTGCCTTTTCATAGAAAGAGACAGAGAAGCACAAAAAGATTTTTTTTTTGTGTAGCCTGTCTCCAGGGCTGATGAGTCAAACCAACTGTGCTGTAAAGATCTATTCTTTTTAGGAGAACCAATTGCCAGTTCCTCATCAAAGTACAAATATTTTACTTGCAGAATAGTGCAGATAATTCATCCAACTTCCTGCAGTGGGATTCCCACTGTTTTCAGATTACTTGTAGATTTAGGCTGTTTAAATTAAGTCCTCAGGCTGCTTGTTCACAGGTCCAATGCTTGGCACAGGAAAGCCTCTCTTACAGCAGCAGCTTTAGGTACTCTCAGGGAAGGAAATGATCCAGAGGTGGGATTTTTAAGTTCTGACTACTGAAAACCCAATGCCTCATCTCCTTGCAGTAACAGCTGCCTCTGACCACACTTCCATCAAAGTCAGGAAAAAAGCTTATGTCTAGCAGCACAAAGCTGCAGAGCTTTTCTAGCAAAGCACCTCATGCCTTTCCAAACACATCAGCTGCCACCACAGCTCATTTATCCTGTCAGCCACAGCCAGGCTTTTCTGCATGGTTCAACCTGAGCACTGACAGCACAGGGAAGGCTCACGGCTCAAGGCAGACTGACAGAGGAGCTGCCCCAAGCAGAAACATTTTCAATTCAGGGCTTCAAGGCTGACAGTTTCACTGCCGTAATCTGAATGCATCAGCCGTGAGCACTGGCAGCCAAAGAAGGATGAGGGTGGTGAGGAAGAAGAGGAGCAAGAAAAGAGCCATGTAGCACCTCGGGGTGGCTGCTGGCAGTTCAAACCCGCAGCCAAGAGCAGGGGTGACAGACATGCTGGGTCAGGGAGACACCCCAAGCAGTTCAGCTTCCTCCCACAGGGGAAGGGAGGCTGGTACAGAAGGGGTGCTGCAATCTGGAGCCAGAGAGAGAAAGCAGACAGGGGAGCCCCTGCAGAGTTTTCTAAACTGATTTACATTTACACTTACTTTGGTGGCCAGAAGGGGCCCAAGCCAGATGGATGGGCAACAGCAATTACTCCAGAAGGGCATGTTCCCCCTCCCTAGCCACTGCCGGTGCTGAGGGCAAACCTGTTGTGCAGCACAGCAGAGCTGCCTGCTCCACATGGGGTTTAGTCCTACACAGCTTCACTCTCACTTGGACAGGGTGAAGGGAAAATTTCATAGCAAACTCAGGTGGTGATGAGACCAAGTGATGCTGCCATCAGCCACTAGGAGACCCCAGAGGCTGCAAGCATCCTCAGGGTCCAAGATTCCCAGAGGAAAGGTAGAAAACAGCAGAGTATGGCTGCTGGAGGCTCCCACCTTGCAGATGCCAGGAAGAAACTGCTGAAAGAGCCCATTTTTACCACCCACAGCCCTGCAGCAGTGAGGCGCAGAGACAGCAGGCAAATCATTGCCACCAGCTGCCCCCAGTGCCACTGCTGGGCTGCAGCATGATGTGGTGTCCAAAGGCACTGGCTCCAGGCCAGCCCTTGTCCTGCAGGAGATGCCAAGGGGGTGGGCCCAGAGAGAGAGTCCCAAACCTAGGAAACCTTCCCTAGGGCTCAAACACCAAGAAATCATCTTTCCTCCAAAATCAAAGCCAGCAAGCAAACTGTATTGGATGGTAAAACTGCTTCTCTAAACTGCTGCAGGTCTGGAGCAGGATTGCTTCTGAAAGGCCTGAGAATGTTGTCTGGAGCAACTCCAGGCACAGGAGCAGTGCTCTCACCTAGGCTGGCTGCTGGCCACTACAGCTAGGGCAGAAAGCAGAGCCTGGAGGCTCCAGCCCTACACCAAATTAGCCAGACAGGAATTTTGTTAGAAAGGGTATCCTCCTGGGGATTTTAGTTTGGGAATGAGACCCTCCCCAGAGAGATTCAAGGTGTAAAAAAACAGTGCAAGAGCAACTCTTACCAGATGCTCACAAAGAGGTCTGTGTTGGGCTTTTAAAGGAAAGTACCCGTACTGGTGAAGCCAAAATGTCATTTGTTTTATATCAGGTGGCTTGCTACAAAATTCATAGTACTCTTCATGCATAGATGACAAAAATGAAAAATCAGTGTGCATGGCACAAGGGAGATTTTTCTTTTGAAAACACCCTTTCCTCCAGAAAACATTCTTGTGCTGAGTTTCTCATTTTTATTAAAATAAGTTACATTAGGAAACAAAACCCCTTCAACTGTAACATATTGGCTGACCTGATCTTTACCCCCTGCTGCTCAGAGTGCTTGCAAAGGGAAATATTAAATCAAAGGTAGCAACACATGATGTATGGCAGCTTAACACCTGGAACAGGGAAGTTCAACTAGTTGCCATTTCATAGCCAGTTACTCCTGAGCACTGTTACTCACATTGCTGTCCTACACAGGTCTGGAAGCAGGATGCAGCGGGAAGACAGAATTAAGGGATTTTCTCTGTACATGACACCAGTGGCACAGCAGATACACCAGAGCCTTTGGTGACATTAAGAAGAAAGGCTTTATGTCAGTGTTGCATATAACGGTTGAGCCACAAATCTCTGCAGTTTTTAATCTTCACTTGACATTGGTCAGTCCAAGCTGTGAGCCAAGGCCGCAGGAGCAGCAGGATCCCTGCACATGCAGTTGCTCGTAGCTGAGCTGTGCTGCCTGTCCTTCCAAGGGCAGAAGTCTAAGTCCAGCAATTGTTCTCTGACTTTCAGAGTCAGCTCTGGTCTCAATTTTGAAGTCTCAAAACTATGCACAAACCTATCCAGCAAAATAATGTAGGAGTTCCTAATGCAATCTTATTGTCCTAAAATAGAATTATGATTCCCACCCTCCACTTGTACCTCCAATGTCCTTGTCTCTTAGACATTTCCCCACACAGAAATCCCAACACAGGATATACATTGAGCAAGACATCCATAAACACAAGCACACTAAGCAAACTTCAGCTATTTATCAGAATCGCTCTTTTGATGTATCCTACAAATACTGCAGAACAGAACAAAACTACACTTGTATATCTGCAACTAAAACCACCTTCCCACACACTTTTCAATTTGGTTAATGAAGAACAACAATAAAAATCAACAGCTGAAGACATCTTCAGATGGAGCGCTAGAGAAAAATACAATGACATTTCATGAGTTTTCCAAATGAATTCATCTGGGTAAGAAGTGACCTGTCTAAAGAATAAGGCCAGTTTCAACTCTTATTTCCAAAGCAGTGTCCCTTCCATGATACAGTATAAAACTGAACTTCTTAAAATTAATTTTATTAAGTCCCTGATGGTCTTACAAATTTTATGACAATTTAATTAAACTTTCAACTGTGAACAAGAACTGTAAGTAACTTATCACAAACCCTTGTGACTCAGACTAAGTAAAATAAACTCAGCTCTTTTTAAAAAAGGCTTGATTTTGAATATCTAAACTTGGAAGAAATTCCTGCTCCATCTCACATGCTAAATGATGGAGTTTTTCTGCATAATAAATAAGGCACAGCTCAAACATTCCATCCCATTCATATTCATCATAAAAACTCTTGAGACAACCAGGAAATTTTTAATCCTCTCATGAGATTAAAAATTTACCTGGAGGTAACTGGCTACAACAGTGCGAGGGAAACAACTTAAAGCTGATGATGTGGGAGTTGTCCTCTTCCGGAACGTCAGCAGCATGGAAACCTGTGTCCAATTCCCTGCTCCACAGAGCAGAACCCCACGCAGGCACCTGGGCAGCTCACACTGCAGGTCCCTGAAGGCTAAGCCCACCAGATCCACCACACCTGCGTGGTGTCAGATGTGACAGGAAGCTCCTGCTTCAGCAGTGAAGCCACTGTTGGATGAGAGGCATGGACTGACTACTGTAACATGGAGTTGCTTGGAGCCCTGGGCCCACTTCCAGCCCATTCCAGCATCAGCTTTCCTCAGAAGGCAGGGTTGGAGGGGGTCCCCTTGGGTGCCACCATCCTGTCTCAGGCTGCTGCCTGTCAAATGGAAGACAAGCCCAGTGAGAAGTTCAAAAAACACAATTCCTTCGTTAACTGAACTATGCTCATTCCTGACGGCTGTTACTGAAATCCTTTTAGCAAGAAGCAAAAGCTTTCATCTTTTAAAAGATGTCCTGTTTACACAGCATTATGTGCTAACAAACCTCCAGAGCTGAACAAAACCATTTCTTCACTCCTAATTAAATTGGAAAAGTGCCACATAAAGATGATTCTTTCCAGTGCATTACTTCTTCTCTTGAACTACTATCATTTTTGAAGCACGTGATTGTACAAAACACAGAAGCCTGAAGGCCCCTTTGCACCAAGGTTGGAAACATCCTGGCAGTCTATTAGGGTGCAGAGGGAGATACTTGAAGAGGTATTTTTCACTTGTCAAATGAGGCAATGCTGAGATGTCCAAAATATTTTCCTGTCAACATACTGAAGACACCCTGTGGAGAGAGCACCACCACACTGGCATCAGACTACTGCCTTTGAAGAGGAATCTTCTGTCTCACTCAAGAGAGGTATTTCCATGACACATAAGTACACTTAAATCTCCAAGTTTTCTAGACCTAAACTTTGCTAGACACTGTGAAAGACATTCCAGGTGCACCTAGAGCCCAGAAAAACCCCAAACCAAACCCAAATTAAAACGGCACTTTCCCTTTCAAACAACAGAATGCTGGCTGAAACTTCTGTAGGACAGGAATGCAGCCTGCAGCTACAAGACTTCAGCATTTATTTATTTTAAACCTTATCAACTGGTGTTGCTGAACAACTAGCGCACTTATGCCAGCACTAAGGAGATCAGGTTTCAATACAGTGGTATTTGTTTACATGAGAAATCAGTCAAACATTAAGTAGTTGTATCTTACCTGAAAATGATTCCTTGAAAAACAACTTATGCTTTTGAAGGCCAGTGCAATTATGTATTATTTTAATCTTAATGCTAAAGGAAAACAGAAAGAGCATATTTACAATGTCAACAGTTGAGTTAGAGAACTTTGCATTGCTATCCAGTTATGCTGTCTGCACAGCTGTTAGACCTATATAAAACACCCCAATATGAATCACATACACCTGTCAGCTGGGCATAACCACAAACCACAGGTAAATCAGTGTAAGCAGAGTTACAGGGATATAGCTTAACAGCATCAGACTGTGGACACAGTACATACCACACAGCAGTATCATGGTGTGTTCACGCTTGTAGCGAAGCACCTCAAGGCACTTGGCAAATCTTGTTCTTACCACCTACAGTGAAAGCTGCTCCAAACTTGAAAGGCTCAGCAGGCACTGTTGTCAACCACTCTACACTGAGAGATAGGGCATTTTGTTTTCCTCTTCAGGAACATACAGGGTGGACATACAAGAGGGCAGGCCCTAAGGGCCACCTCTGAGATCAAAGGCCAGAAGACCAACAGCACCTTTCCCTCCCCAATAAGTTTCAATCCCGTGTGTCCAGGTCATCTGGCATTGGCTTGAATTTGAGAGGGGAACATCGCTGGACCCCACATCACTACAGTTCATTTCTGGAGAGTTTTGCGTACCTGCAACCCTCAAATTATGCAGTACTACAACAATTTCTACTCAAACGATTTAATATCTAATTTATCAAAGTAAGAAAAGTAACTTGTTTTCTTTTTCACTGAACCATGGTGAAAAAAGGTCATTGTTTTATTCAGCATCATAGTTACATAACAGTTGTCTGCTTCTATTACTAGAAAGAATTTATTAAAATAGTCCTGAAAGACATCTTTTCTTTTTCCAATGATTTCAAAACTAAGCCTTTTAATGCCAATTCCACACAGTCATGGGTTTGATCGGTAGTAGCCAGTTATAGCAATTGTCAAGGCACAAGCTCAGCTCTGCACACCCGCTGCAGCTTGTATTGGAAAAGAGATATGCCAGTTACATCTGCAATTACAAATGCATAATCCCTTCATCGTATATTGCAACAGGAGAAATTAACATTAAACACAGACTATGAAAGGTAAAGGATTTATTTCTGATATGATTTGTAGAGTTAAATTAAAAACCTACTGAATACTTGATGTAATAGATGAACATAACCTTAGTACTTACTTTCTAACAGTTTATTTAATGGTTGGAAGTGTACAACATGATGTAGGCCTCACGTTTAATATTGTTCAATTTTGCTTATTGTTAGATGAGATTAAAATACAGTAGCCATCCCTTTAGATTATGGTGCAACACTGATCATGTGCCTTGATAGGTAGGAAAAATGATTCATTAAATAAATGATGATGACATAACATGTAGGGAAGACTTTGGATTGTCTATTTAAAATGTCAACATAATAGGCAATTAAGATAAAACTTCATTTTAAGTGCACTTCCACATGCTTTGTTTATAATATAGCAAAAACTTCCTATCTTTTTTCCAGACACTTCACTCCCTACTCTAAAGCTGTTCAGTTGAAAATGCACTTTCCCCAGTAAACTTCTTTTTTTAAAAAAGTAACTAAAATTTCTACCCTTTCATATGCTAAGAAATGTTTCCTAATTAAAAACACAGTTTATTACAAGACATGTGAAGACAACATATAGTGAAATGAATTTTAATTGTTGTGCTGTGACTAAAGTAAAGTTCTCAAGGCTGCAATTTAACATTCCAAGTTCTCCCTTCCATCTTTATTGATTCTTAAGATTTTGCACAGAAACTCTTTGGGGGCTAGAACAGCAGTAATTGCATCACACTGTTTTTCAAGACTTCAAGTTTCAAAAGCAAACTCTTCAAAAAGTACAGTTCTTGATTTGATTAGATACAGGGACAAAAATATAGCACATACTTGAAGGTTACATGGTCTACAAATGATGGCAATATTTTCCTTGGGAGAGTACAGTTTGTTTTCTTGTAAATACTCAAAAAGGCTCAACTTCAAGCAGTAATAAACACAAGCAAAAGTGATTTAACCCTTAAAATAAATATTCAGGAAAACCTCTCTGTACATACAAGTGAAAGAATATGTAACACTTTCACGCTAAAAGAAAAAATAAAGATTTTGTTCATATAAGCAGCTGAAATCTGCTGTTCCAGCCCAATGTCCCCAGTAAAGAAGGGAGGCACAAACACAGGTGACTACTGTAGCTCACTATCTTATGGCCTTTTTGGACAGGGACATCACCATCACCATTTTTAAATCCCTTTTGTTATACTTATTACAGCATGCCAAATCCTTTGGCATATGTGATGGCCTTCAATAATCTTTCTTTAAGCTTTTCTTTGCTTGAGTACTCCGGAAGCAAAAGTACATTAAAGCATGTGTGAGATGTAGGTAACCTGTGGGGCAAAAAAACAAACAAGAAAAGAATTCAGAGTTTGGAACATGCAAAAGAAATACATCTCTATTCTACAAGTCCAAAAAGAATGAATTTTAAAAAAACAGACTTTTCTTATAGATTCAACTTTCAGATTTAACTAGGTTACTAACTTAAAAGCACAGAATTCACTTTCATTTATAAAAAAACAAGCAAAATGTAGAATTTTTTTTTACCTCTCTGTATCTGGGCCATTTTTGGCTATGATCATCTTTAACTTTCCAAGTCCTCCCACAGGGGCTCTGTCTGTGCCTGTTGTAAACTGTAAGAATAGTCTTTTCTGTTCATCTGTAAATGAATGGACTATTTCCCAGAATTCCCTATCAAGGAAGAAATCAAAAAGTAAATAAACTGTAAACTTTCTTTGGTATAAATAAGAATTTCAAAAGTAATTGAGCTTTGAAGGTGTAGTAATTCTAATCAGTCTTAACATCAAGTTTACAAGTTGCATTCATAAACCAAAACTCTCAGAATGTGAGATTATAAATGAGATTCAGAAATAGAAATCAGAAATATTACCAAACACTGCAGTTTAACAGTCTTTAAACATTAATTTGGCTGTTTTCTGCATATATTTTATTATTCCTATTTCCTAAGGAATTATACTGATTCAACAATGCTTATACCATCTCCTCTTTTCTAATGACAATACTTGAGAAAAGTGAAATTACACATAAGACATTTGCATCTCCTGTACTACAAAAATACTAAATCTTACAATATTAAATTCATTATGAAGAAACAAGCAGATAAAGTGCTTTTTATCTTTACAAAATTAGAAAAAATTACCTAATAATAAGAGAGTCTCTTGTATAGCCACCATCATATTCTGTAGTTTCTTCTAGTGCTTGAAAATCTAAATTCTGTAAGAAGATGATATTTTTAAAGACGATCATTAATTATATACTGAGGACAAAAAAAAAGCTCCACTCTCTAGTTTACAGTCAGAATTCTTACCCTACTTCCACAAATAAGTAATTCAATTTCCTCTGGTCTAAATAAATATTTCAAAGGAGATTCATTGGTCACCATGTGGAATCCTCTCCGAAAGGCCTTGAACTGCTTTTCTACTGATTTATTGAGTATATAGTCAGCATACAGATTGACAAATTCCTGCAAGGAAATAAACCCCAAAAAAACTTAGTGCTTCAACACATGCCACTTGAAGTACCTCCCAAAAATACAAGACCCCAAAATACATGTGATTCTGAAATTCTAAGCAGATTATCTGGGCTCAGCTTCTATTCACCAACACAAAAGAACAAGTCTCAAATACTGCTCAAACAGGTCAAACATCCCACCCAGAGCTATGTATACATGTATCGATGCTTTCTCTAAGAGAAGCCTTTTCTGTTCACAACCACAGTGTGCTATGGCAATTTTAAAAGCCTTTTAAACTTAAAAATTGTGAGACCAAACCTTTACAGGGTTCTACACAATTCTACATAAGCTATATCTAAGCACTACAGATTCTGTTTAAAAAGCTGAGCATACCTTTCTGTTTTCATTCGTAATAGGAATTTTATCACCGTTTTCCTTTAAATCATGCATCATTGGATTGCCAAAGAGATCCGTGTGAGATATTTGAAACGTTATCATCATATCATCTTCCACACTTCCTTCATACTCTAGTAAGTCTCTCAAACTCTGATACAAAACCTAAGAATAAGAAATACATGTCTGTCACAAATAAGCTTTGGTAAGATTTCACTGAGTAATACAAGAAGACATGAAACCACGCACCTCGAAAAACGGTTGTTACATTCTATGACACCAGTCACCTAAAAATCTCCCATAGCAGTCCAAACTATTGTTTACTAAGCTCAGTATTTGTAAAGAGAAACAACAGAAGATACTAAGATAAAAAAGAAACATAGCAATCAGTGATAACTCCCTTAAAAGAGCCTTTTAGTACCCACCAATCTTCCAAAATGTAATGGTCAAACCTGCAGTTTAAGAGCCTTTAATAACCTCTTCTTCTTCTAAGTCTTTTGAATCTGTCTTTACTTTAGGCATCCAGAATATGTTACACTAGTAAGGGGAACATTTTTGAGTTAAAAATCAGAGAAACCCTGTATTTTATATCAGATAAAATTCAGACAGCAGGCTTTTATCTTCAACTTCTTATTTAAAACCCAAACCAACTAGCAAGTAATCTTGAAGCAACACAGATGGGGCAGTCTTTAACATAAGAAGACATTTATGAACCAAAAAAAACCAGACCCAAAAAAACCCCCTCAAGTTAGGTCAGAATTTACCAAGTGGAATCTGAAATTACCTGTAAGAGTTTGCTCTGTTCCAAGGAGCAACCAGCCTTCCTCCCTGCTATGCCTTAAGAAAAGCCCAAGACTCTCTTAAAAACCAAAGACTATGCAGAAAAGGAACTATTATTTGGCTGTGATAGAGGTGTAGGGGCTAAAGAATACATAGCAAAGATGAAAGCGACAACTGTGTGCAACTGTATTTTTATAGTGAAGCTGAAGAAATAAACTTCCCCTCAATGTTTTAACTGAAACATGAAAGTTTACATGTAAGCTTCAACCTCTCACTATCTGTGTGTTTTTGATTTTTCCACAGGATCTTTAAAAAGGACCTTGCACTGAAAATCACTGGACTTGGAACCACTGGTGGTGAGGGCTGGTGAACATTCTATTCTCCACACTCTACAGCATTAGAAAAAGCATTGGGAGGCTCGACTCCTGTGAATTTCATTTTGGGTTTGAGAAGTTCTGAAGTGTTTAAGTCATATGAAAACACAAAGAGTTAAAAAAGGATTATTTTAAAAGGAGTCAGCATAGGTGTTAGAGGAGAAACATAAGAGTAGGGGAGAAAAATTAGGAAATACCCTGACTGCCCTGTTCCACAGAAATATATCCACTTTTTTTGTCATAAAGAGTTTTGAGTATGTAATAAAAGTTAGAGGAAACTCGGGGCACTATTTCTCAACATCATTATACAGAAAAACTGGTTGAATCTGGCATGCTGTTGTATGTAGCAATCCAAAGCAGACCAGATAACATATTTTTTCATTATACATGACTCATTTTCAAAAATGAAAGGCAAGTTCTTTTTAGACAGTATCATTTTACTAATCTTTTTCAAAAAGATGAAGATTTTGTATAACTGCTTATAAAAGGGAAGTGTTCCAGTGTTTGAAACAAAATGAAGCTTGCTAGCAACTCCTCTAGCAACATGAGGGGAAGCTGCTGGTGATGTCTGCAGGTGGAGCAGGGCCAAGACATCCTGCACACACACTTGTGTGCTCTATCTAATAAAGCACATGGACAGCTCACTGCTTGTGTACAGCCACTGGCTGGGAATGGATCTGGGAAGATGGATACTGATCACTGCTCTGATAGGGATATTCATTAACTGTAGGGATATTCATAAACTGCCTCATCCGTCTTTTGCTTTAGACAAAAATCAGTAAGAGCATCACACTTTTGTGTTTTTACTCTTACTTTCTTTTTTTTTTTTGATAGAAATTCCACAAATAGCTATAAACAGCCTAATTTTAGAAGTCTCTTTGGGAAGATACATACTTGTTTATGTTTAATAATGCTTAGTAATATTTAGCAATTTATGCAATTAAAAAATAAAAAAAAGCTTTATTGATACTGAGCCCTATTCATTGACATTACAATTCTGCCTCCTTCAAACCAAATGTAGCAAGAGGTTTTATTGCTTATGAATTTATTTTAACAAATACAGACTCTTCACACAAGTCACTGGTTATTTCACTTTCACTTCTGACAGTGATCTTGTGTTTAACTGAAATATAGACTACATTATTGCACAGAAGATGCACTATTAAACTCAAAGAACATAATGAACTTACAGGATGAGAGTCTGCCAGATCACGGAAAGTTCCTTTTTTGCCCATCAGCTTCCTGTAGACAACCATGGGGAAATGTACATCCAGTATACAGTTGTTGTAAATAGCCAGTCCCAGTACTATGCCAATCAGGGTAAACTGACCCTCAGTTTCGAAAGAGGACGGATTAAACCAAAACAGTTTTGTAGACTCATCGTAGGTGAACATCCCTGTTGAAAAAAAAGAAAAAGTTGAACAATCATGGTTACAATTCAGTAAAAATGGCAAATAAAACATACCATTATAAACTCACTTGCACTAGCCTTTAAGACATGTTTAACTTAACATTATACTGAATTGAATGGCAAAGAGAAACTACTTACCTTAGGGTGACTGCAGCTGCTCAGAACACTGTTACTCACATCACTGCTAAAAGTGTGCAAGAGAACTGTCATACAATATCCTGCAGCACTCACTGAAGCTGCATGTACACAAACTTTCATCCCCTCCACTACTGAGGAACCATCAGAACACTGTCAACAGCAATTGTGACTTTGATAAATACAACAGTGCAAGAAAAGAACACAGTCAAAAACATGTGGATGAAACAATCCTGAAGGACTCTAATTACTAAAAAGTGACAGCCTTTCCTCGAAGGCCAGTTCCAGCAAAGGACTAGGACTAGATGCAGCCCTACTACTGAATTAAAAGCTATGATGATGGAGCAGGGATTGACATCACACATGATTTTAGAGTTAGATGCCCAACGGATTTGTTTGCTTGTTTCAAGGACCATTGTTACTGCAGCTATTACACACATCTTAACTTGAGGGGAAAATGGACCACGGCTTCACAGAAGGGGTTGCAATTTTAAGACCTTGTCACTGTCTAAAGGGAGTGGTTTTGCTTCTCTCATTCAGTTCACTATTCCAGGTGACGAATTTCCTGCCCAGCTCACAAGCTGAGCACTGAAGACTTCAACAAACAGCTGAACTGACACATGCCAGAAGCTGCAGGGAGAAAATGTGCAGACAAGAGACAGGCAGAGTTCCTTACCCTTTTGGCTGTTGCAAGATACAAGACAGCTCTTTGTTTATGAAACTGGAGTTTGTGTACAGGCTATAAATTATTAAAATGAAACCCACAATAAAATCCACTGCTTACCTGACGAGATACTGAAGCAAGAGAAATGCAAACCCCATAGACTTAAGGTGAGAGAGACCACCCTGGACAGGTATGCTTGTACAGCTAAGTCTCATGATTTTCAGGCAGAGCCTAAGTAAAAATGCCCCAGGCTCCTTATTCTCAACACACCAGAAGGCAGATCCATGTGGCCAAGAATATCAACTACATTTGCCACAAGGATTTCTCTCGTCAGCTCTTAAAAGATAGGCTTGTTTACAACCTATGCAGATGTACAAACTGATTACAAAGCCACACGAACACAAAATTACTCTAAAGACTGAAAATATCATCTTCAGTCAAGAGATAAAGACTCTTTTCTCATTTCACGTAAGGCAATGAACTGCAAGCTCATTCAAAGACTCCAGCTATTCCCCAGAATGGCTTATGTACCTGAGTAAGTGACTAGGGCTGTATCAGCAATTAGGGGAGCACACAAATAACACACTGACCCCTCAGATAAGGCAACTGGAAATCAGAAATGATGAGCAACTCAGGCATATATAGGACAAACATTATATAGAATCCTGTATTCCATTTTCTGAACTGACTGAAGTAACTTCTGGATTACTGGTACATAAAAGCAATGACTTGTACTTTCTGGAATATGATGAAAAAATTAAACTGTCAAAACAAACAACTCCAGCAAATGTCTAATTATGAAGGATCAACAGTTTACCCAGATCCACATCTGGAAACACTTTAAGGTGAAATACAGTATTTTACTCCCCTAACAAAATTAAGACTACAGTACATTAAAAGTCATAATGAAACACTAGAAGAAACTGGAATCTGCAAGAAGGGGAAAACAATTGCCCTTGAAGTTATATGAAGTTATCACTTCTTCCCCTTTACCATGGTGACTGTTGGTCATAAATCCAGTATTTTTTCTGAGTTATTGCCTCCTTTGAGAAAAACTTTAAGGTAGTTTAATATGGAAATACTCAAAAAGTTGAAGAAACTATAATAACAATATACATCTCTCTAAATATACGTATTAGAGCACAGACATTTTAAATTCCATTTAAAGGATCTCCTTCCTTTTCTCAGGTAAAGAAAGCACTTATAAATCAACAAAAGTCACACTTAGTATATCTGGTGCATACATGAACTGCTATACTGCAGTGCATATATATATACACACACACACTCTGAATGCAAGCTACATTTTCTGCTTTTACACATTTATGCCAAAAGTCAATAAAAAGCTTTTCCCCCCCCCAAGTTACTACGAATACAAAACGTGTACATACTTTTTTCTACATTTTAATACAGAAGTAAAATTTAAAATATGCATGCACATCTAATCTATTACCTATCTTTAAACGCAGGGAGTATATACACAGTGCTTGGATCTTAGCTTAAGCAGACTTTAGCATTACTAAATAAAGAGTATTTCAATACACCCACACAACTTCTGTTTAGATAAACTCAAGTAGAAAATGTATTTATTTTGCATTGAAAATAAAATTTCATCAGTCAAAGTACTAAGATTTCTTTATTTTGCCATACTTCAAAGTAAGCTAATTCAGATTCCAAATCTCTCCAAGTTAATAGCATTTTTCAGACTGAGTAAGACTTGTCTATGGTTCTGCACCACTTGTTATAAGAACTGGCTTGCATATGGTAAAGGGCAAGTGCCAAGGTTCAGATTTTTGTTACTGGTTCTGGGTACTTGATACTGATACTTCCTCTCTCAGCTGGTCAAAATAGATTTCTGTATATTTTCATCAATTTTCTAAGCTGCAAAACCAAGAACAGCAGCTTTCTCTTTTAAAATAGTCCAGTGAAATCAAATTAACAGCTGTGAGCTGTTAGGCTTCCTTAATGGAAGCCACTACAGGAAGTACAGTGTAACATCATATTTCACATAAAATGTGAAATTAGTATAGGAACCTGGCAGGTCTCGTTTCCATTCTAACACAAAGTATTCTTATAATTTTATAACATTTTCATCCTTTCAGAGCAGCAGACAAGCTCCACACTAAAAGAAGCACGTCCTTGCATAAACAATTGGTGCAGAGAGCAAGGGAAAAAAACATATGATGGAAATATGACTGCTGAAACACAAATGTAAAATTCTGGCTCTAATATATCAAATTACTGTTGATTCTTTAACTATAATCAAATTTGACATTGCCGTCACACTTTGGATCTGTAGAACTGAGACTATCAGAATTATTAAGCTGGAGGAAGTGGAGGAAATAACTCAAAAACTCACCATAGTCCTACTCTTGCATTATTGCAGAAGCTCTTCCTCTTTGGTTTGATTACTAATTCTAGAAGCTAATCACAAAGCAAAGTGAGGAAAAAGGTGAGAGAACAAACAAAGGAACCCTGAAAAGAAACCCTGTACTACTGATTTGTATCCAAACAAACAATGACAGCTCTCACTAACTATACATGGTTACGCCTTCCATCATTCCTCCTTTAGGAGGATGACTGCTGATGACATAGTGAGCCTCAATGTGCGTCAAATACTCTCTTGACCATCAATGAATCTGGAGAGCTTCAGAGAGAAGCAGCAGCGGATATAGAAAGCATAAACTTAGAACAATCCAGTTTGGAAGATCATCCAGGCCAACCTTTTGTGAGAAAAATCTGTTAAATCAGTAAATTATTAGAACACATACCGATATCTGGATTGAAGATTTCTTCCACAACCAGTTGAAAAAATTCTTTGGAAACGCCTCCTTCATCTACCCCTTGCTCTCCTTCAAACTCAACATACAATTGCTTCTTCAAGTCTGCAGGATTTTCCATGGCAATCATCTCTAGCTGTTGAGTGAAGAGATAGAAATATTTTAGCAGTAAATCTGTTTACTAGAATAGTTTAGTATCAAATAATGAAACCAAAAGTACCCACCAAAATTACGAAGAAAGTGAGGAAAAATCTCAACAGTAAAATAAGAGAAATCAATAGTAATGCTAAACCACTCTAAGCATGTTCTAGAATCTGGGGATTAACACAGCAAGAAATTTACCACAGAACTGATCTGTTAGTCCATTAAAACTCACAGGCTGTTAGCCTTCTCTATTTCTATTCTTTTAAGCACTTCATTGTTTTGCACACAATTCACAGAAAAAGGAAGAAAAGATGTGTTACTGGGCTAATTAAATTCATCTGACAAGTCTGCAATATGATCCACATGTTTGACAACAAACGGCTTTGTGAAGGGATTACACAGATATGTTTCCAGGGTGGAAGACAGAAAACAAGCCTTTGATGAGTAGTTGCATCTCTCAAACAAAGAGCTGGGGAAAAAACCCCTAAAACCAAAAAAGACACTAATATTACAGTCAAATCAACCCACTCTCCTTGACCCTAATGAGGAAGTCTCAAAAATCTCTTGCTCTTATTTCTTCAGTGCCCTTAAACAAATCTACTGCACTGCTGCTATGAAAGTGAAAATTCACTTAAGGCCAAATAGAAAGTCTGCCGTTGTACAAGAAAGGGTTTCAAGTCTGTATAAAGGCCATTAGAGGTCACAGAACCACAAAATAGTTTGGGTTGGAAAGGACCTGGAAAGATCATCTTGTTCCAACCCTTTTGCCATGGGCTGGGACACATTCCAGTAAACCAGCTTGCTCAAAGCCCCATCTAGCATGGCCTTCAACAGTTCCAGGGATGGGACATTCACAGCTTTCCTGGGCAACCTGCTGCAGTGCCTCACCACCTTCACACTAAAGAATTTCTCCTGAGTATCTAATCTAAACTTCTCCTCTATCATTTGAGGTCATTTCCCCTTGTCCCATCACTACATGCCCTTGTAAGAACTTCCTCTCCAGTTCTCATCAGCCCCCTTTAGGTGCTGGAAGGTTCTGTAAGGTCTCCCTGGAGCCTCCTCTTCTTTGGCTGAGCAACCCCAACTCTCCCAGTCTGTCTTTACAGGAGAGATGCTCTGGCCCTCTGATCATTTTTGCGTCTCTCCTCCGGACTCAACCCAAGAGGTCCACATTCTTCTTATGCTGGGGACCCAGAGCTGGATGCAGCACTCCAGGGGGGAGTCTCACAAGAGTGGAGTAGAAGGGGACAGTCATCTCCCTTGGCCTGCTGGCCATGCTGCTTTTGATGCAGCCCAGGGTATGGTTGGATTTCTGGGCTGTGAGTGCACATGGCCAGGTCCTTCACTTTCTTAAAACAAAAATGTATCCTTTCAGTAAATCAAAAGTTAAGCAAGAATATTTTGCAGCTGATAAGAAATATGCTACTTAAAAGCATAAACACACTGGTTAAACTTATGCAGCACAATTAGACTAAAAATACCTATGTGGCAAAGAAAACTCAGCAGCAGTAAATTAAGGGACAGACGGACCTGTATACTCCCCTACCAAGACCATATTACTTGAGAGATTTGCCTCTGATTTGGGCTACTGCAAATTGTATTTACCAGCAGGTGTCCTTAACATGCTAAACCTTACTTTTTATTTCACTACCCTACCTTATCCACACATACCAACACTCTTTAAAGCCCAGAATTTTACTACAGAAGTGTAAAGTAAAACAGGAACAGAACAGAGAAGGTAAAGGCAGCAGTAATGACACCATTAACTCATAAAATCACACCACCAGCAAGACACATTTTCTCCTGCTAACTGCCAAGTCAGCCAGACATGATCCAAGCAGCAAAGCAGGGCAGGATGAGTGACAGAGTTAGGGTGGTTATCATAATGGGTTTGAAGACTTTGAAGCACCCCCTGCAAAAGGAGCATGTGGAGAAAAAATTGCACTGCCTGGTATTGAAAACTACATTCGGAAAGAGAGGGAGTGTAACTTCATAGCATGTAAATCTCAGTTCAAAAACATGAAGGCAAGCCAGGAAGACCCCAATAATGAAAGCAATGAGATTAGTCTATATTTCAATAAGCAAATGAAAAGATTTTCTGAAAAACTTATATATGTACTACCTAAGACATCTGTGTAAAAAATTCTTTTTCCTAGGACAACAATAGAGCTTAAGCCATGTTCCAAGTACAATTTGCAACTTTTGAAAAGTGGAGAGCTAGTATTTATTTTAACACCGTAAATACAGGTTAAATGTTCAAGCTGGACAGACAGAAACTCTCCTATTTGGATCCCTTCCACTTACAACTGACAGCAACAAAGCTGTGGGGTTTTTTTCTCCCCAGTAACGACTTTGTTGGCTTTGTAGTCTTTACCACCAGTAATTTACTATATTGCATGTTTTATGAATTTTGACGAGTTCTGAGAAAGCAAATGTTGTCTCTGCATTTCTTTTGGGACAGCAACCCTTTGTCATAGTGTGAAGACTCTCTTGTGTCATGGAAATGCACTAAGGAAAGTGTTCATATTTATATATATGGAGCAGTTAAAGAAATTTCAAAATTATTTTTTGGCTGAGAAAAACAGCATTAAAAAACCAGGAAGGAAACAGTCTTAGTTGAGCAACGCTGGCTAGGCAGATTAGAACAGTGCACTGGATGTCAGCAAGGGAGACAGATAAAGGATTACCCAAAAGCCCGTATTTTGGGCAAAGCCTGATACTCCTTGAAGTAGATTCTATAAGCAGGAAAATGCTGCTAAGCTGCTCAACTGAAACTTGTGGGTTTAGCTGCTCCTTTGAGTATCTGTGTCAACACTGATGCTTCACAATAAAAACTGATGCAGTGGGAAACAGCAGCAGACACAACAGTAAGGAGACACAGGATTTTAGCAGAACTGCAGCAGTGTTTCCGTAACAGGGAAGTACGAATTTCAGTTATAGTTGTCTGGTTCCTGGGTTTTTTGGGGCCTTTCTTTGTTTTTAATAATCACAGCTACCTTCATCTTGTCAACACTGATACTGCTGGATAAACATAATCCAGCTGTGTGAATTACCAAAGTTTTAGAAGTTGTTTTCTTCCATGATGGTTTGACCGGCCAAGTCATTGAAATAATCATAATGTTTTCCAGGGACTTCCTAAAAAGCAGGTGTGCAGCATGTCTAAAGCAGCAGAAGAATGTATGAAATGAAAAGCTGAAAGCTGAGAGACGACGTCATAAAGAATATCTGTATTTTGTTTGCTAAAACACTACTTAAGAGATTGGGTGATTTTACTTTGTTTACAGAATAACACTGCTTTCCTGAAAGACAGGAATGTTCACTTAACGACAGAAATACGACAATATTTAAAACCTTAATGTAACACCAGAGTTTGGTGACCTGCTTAAAACTGATAGCAACTGAGCTAATTTCTATGCAGTTAAAAACAATCACAAACCACCTTAAGTTCTAACATAATATAAAAGTTCTCTTTAAGGCAGAGGCAGGAATACTTTCCACACTAGACAGCAAAAATGACAGAATACAGCTAATTAAAGCTTGAAAGTACCAGTGACACATCATAACATAAGTCGGTCAACACGTTTTTCTAAAAACCAGCATGGAAAGTAATAGTTACAGTGACAAAGCAGCCTTTTCCCCAGCTGTACTTTACAGTTCATGCATTTGGAGCTTGCACACATCAACAGTCACATGCTCTGCAAAGAGCAACCAAAGCATACAGTGCTGACATTTTCACCTGGACACACAAACTTTGACTAGGTCTAGAACAATGTCAAATCTCCTGAAGTACTTTGCTGCTAATATAGGAGAGAATCTGCCTAGTGGGTTCAGGTGTCACATATGAGTTTTGGTCATCGGTACACTCAGCCAAGTCATTTACAAGCACGAGAGGGTTGCTGCCCACTAGCTGTCTACATTCCATGTGAAATTTGTCAAAGTGAGTTTCTCATTCGCAAGCAAGTACAAGCCAGATTCTGCTGAAGGAATCCACCACGTTTTCACTTGTGGAAGTTGTGTGTCATAACTCACACCCTTTAAATTACTGCTACCTGAGAACACTGCATATAACCCGGGTCATGGGGGTGAGGGAAGACTAAACTCAGAAGAAGGAGATGAAATAAGTAGCTCTTGGGGAATGAAAAGGCAGAAGAGGGGATTTAAGGATATATCTCCTTTCATTACTACCACATTCACAATGTGACTCAGCAGTACAGCTAACCTATTAAACCTGCTAGATAGAAAAAAACCTGTTAACTGCTTTCAGGAACTGCAAACTGAGCTACCAACTCCCAAATATAAGGGTTCCTTAAAAAAAGTGGGGACTAAAATGTTATAAATTCCAACATTCCACCCTTGTCCCTGGGTGACTTTTCAGATTAACATACAAATAAGTATACAGTAAGTATATTATACAAAGAAAGATGTTTCATCAAATCATTTCCAATAAAAAATGAAAAATAAATTTCTGAGGCAAGTTTTATACATGCAAAGAAACTGAACCATGAATTCGTAAATAAAATTTTGCCTTAGATGTACGTGTTTCAGGGAACTAAGAGTCTCTTAATAAACAACTTAAAACAAGATATTGCTTTAAAGGTATTTAAAAAGTATTGCTTCAATTTCTTAGTGAAAGAAAAAAAGTCCTACTGTAATAATAGTAACAAAAAAAATCACTTACCAGTGTTCATATTTGCGTTAATGAAGTCCAGAAAGTGAGAAAATAGACATATTGAATTATAAAAGCTAAAATATTAAAGTATTAATAGGAGAAAAACAGCTTGGTAATGACTTCATTAGCTCAACTAATTAGCAGGCCAGTATTTGGTGTGTTTGCAAGAAATTGCGAAGGCTGATCAATATATTTGTTTGAAAAATATTCAAAATCAATAAGGAAAATATGAGTAAGACAATCTCAACCTCATTTAAGTCAATACTCTTGAAAATGCTTTTATCCGGAAGTTATCAGTTATTTCATATATACTCAAGTCAGTCTTCACTGACTGTTCCGTAAAGACACAGGTCTAGTGACATAAATAGTAGTTCCTTACAATTCAAAAAAGCCTGTAAATATTCAAACCCCTGAAGATAAAAAAATACAAAATTCGAGGGTAAATGTGTTGGTACTCATAACTAACTACCTGTAATTTAAGCATGTTTAGAAACATTTTGTCACTGAACAGATCTAAGAACATGCTTTCACTACTGAAGATTATTTTCTTGGAAAAATCTTTCCAGTATTTTTCAGTGAGGCTCTTCCTAAGTTCAATACTGTACACCCAAAACTGCAGCCATCCATGATGCAAACTCATCCAGTGCAGCTTTCACTTAGGTCTGATGCTGTCAGTGCTGCTACAGAAGCTCATGGTACCCATCTTAGATTCCCATCACAGACAGAGCAAACTGCTTTAAGGCTTAGGACATGAGACTGAAGAGCTTCCTCAGACCAACTAGGAAGTAACTGTGAAAATTACTAAAATCACTTCTCAACCAGTTACAGAGAGTACCAGTAACAAGAGCATGCAATTCTTGAACAGATCAGGCACTCCGTGAAGAAAGACGGCAGTGTGGAACAGTATCTCCCCCGGAACAGCTTCCCAGCTACCAGCACAATTGAAGCTTAGAGATTTCCTGAGGTTTCTGTGTGGCTTAAAATTCCTGTAATATCCATTAGCTCTTGATGGATCTTTCTTTCATGAGGAGTTACAGGTCCTGGGCAAAGACACCCACCATTTTAAGGTACACAGTGTGGGGAAAAAAAAGTCATTTTGCTTACATTAAGCCTGATTCCTGATAATAAAACTAGAGGCTACCAGTTGAGAAAACTAGTATTTCTCACTCGACTTCTCCATCAATCTTTTATGTCCTCTCCATCATCTTTTTTACCCTTAAGGGGACTTTACAATTTCTTTGAAGAGACTCTGAGTCTCCAAATGTATTTCTACTGCATCCTTTCTGATATTAAAATGAGAAGAAACAACTGAAAGATACCTAGGCACACTATGGTCAACAGTGACATTATATCTTTCCATTCACTAACACTTCCTGGGGAATATTTAAGATATATTCCTTGAGAACTGATACTTCGTATCATCAGTTAAGACGTATCAGTAGTTAAAAGGTGGATTCTGTACCCACTTCATACATTTATCAATATAATTTTCCCTAAGTCCACATCATCCCACAACAGCTACCTTGTAACATCTGTTTGAAACAGCACATATTCCCTTCCTCCACCTTGGACAGCAGGTCTGTGTTCATCTCCATTTTACTGAATATAATCTATTTTCCACTTCTGAGAAATGCCTGGGCTGCACTTGGTCTTGTTGGCTACCACTACAGTTTAGTTCAGACTACCTGAATTTAGAACAATTTTATCTTTTCCCTTTATTTTCTGTCCCAGAATAAACAGTTTAAAATCCTTACTTTCCTTGGGGCTCTGACAGTCAGGTCACCATAATTTAGCATGCTCTGACAGCTTAAATTGACAGCCATAGGAGGATCCATGGCAACTGCCCAGGCATGTAACTCAGGCTGCTAGGCTGTGCAAGGGCTGCTGTAAGTGCATCACAATTTAGATTAGTATGTTCGAGCTTAATCTGATTTAAATTTCCTAAACTTCCTACAGGCCAAGAGTGTGCACAGCACTGACTGCTGTGGCCCCGTTGCAATTTGATGTTGCCCACAAGCTTTTTAACCTACACTAAACATATTTTTTTTGTCCTCAAAGATTTCAACTTCCATGACACGCAGTATGTGAAAGAATGCCTTTTCTCTTATTTATGGATTTTCCTTCTTATTATCAGCATAAAGATGAAGGTTTGCTTCTGTTCTGATGGAAGTGACATTACAAAGAACATCCTAAAACTAGCTCTTATGCTCTTTTAGCTCATCCTCTCCTGAAGAGAAAGTACTGTCCCTCCCTTTTTTCCAGTATTTATGTGCCCAAAACTGAACATTTAGGGAATAAACTCCATTACAATAATATGACAAAACGTAACTGGACACAACTTTAAGTCTGAGAGGCAGTGAAATTACAAAGAGTATTCTTAAACAAAAAAACCTGGTACACAGTATTTTTGTATTTATTTGTCTAATATAAAGTTCAGTTTACAGACAAAAGCCATTTCTGCACTGCAATCTTATTTTTTCTTTTGGTACTGAAGACGAATGTTTTCCCCAACAAGTCACAATATCAGCAATTCCCATGAAGCAGCTAACCCAGCTGGAAATTCCCAGGCATACAGAAAAATCAAGGTAGGAGCTCATTTAGGGCTCTCACAATTGACCTTCAGCAGCAGTTAAAGTCATCAAATTCAACTACAAGTACCAGCTGAGCTGAGAGGCAAAATCAGGTATTTAGAGAGGTTTTGGGGGAAATCACCTCTCTGGGACTTCAATGACAAGTTTTAAAGCCACGGGCAAATTTAAAAATTTGCAAACCTTGTGCTTTAACAACAGAACACGGGAAAAGGAGTTTCTGAACATTACCAGCTTTAACCAAAAAAAAAAAAAAAAGGAAGGGTCCTAGAATTAAAGAACATATTTAGGTCATATATGGACCTATTTACTGTAAAATAGTTTGTATCCTGTATGATTCTCCTCTTCCAAAAATGCATGAAGAAATGGCTTTAAGTTTTAATTTAGTAAGTCAGCATATTCAGAAACAGGATGCTCTCATACTTCTCTGGTATTAACAGGTCTGTCTTTTCCTTTCTCAGTCATATCAGTATTTGCACCAAATTGCAACAATGCTTTATTTCTAGAAATTTAGAAGTCCACAAGAAGAGTATACAACTAAAAGGTTTTAATTTCAACTTCCATTTGTAAATCCCTACCATCAAAAGATGATCCAAGACAGTGCAGAGGACAAAGAAACAGAAGTTGGTCACTCTCACCATTACTATATGTGCAGGATCTGATAATGGGGAATAAGAGCTATTTGACACTTTCAAGCATCTAAATCTGCAACCACTCTGAGCACAAGTAGCTCCGCTGAACATACAAATCTTCAGCATCATGCTTAGAATTCAAACAACACAGCTATTTGACATTCTTCTAGAGGAAATCTAGTATATATGCACTCACAGAGAGTCCTTTTCAGTTACTCCAAGCCCATGCAGTTTGCAGGGGTCAGACCCAACAAACCCAAGCGCCACATTGCTGTGTGACTTACCCGGACAAGAGCATCATCGATGATGTGATCACGTCGCACTTTAAGACGCAAATATGGGTTGAGCTGCTGCCCTTGAACTAAGCTGTAGAGCACAGTTATGCGTCTTTCACTGTACATCCGGATCCTATTGTCATAATACAATCCCAGGTTCTTGGTAACAGCATTCAATATGAAGGGACAGGTCATAAATGAGAATTTATTCTCTGTTTCTACTTTGAAGAAAGTGTAGTCTTTGTCCATTTCTAGAACATCATTCAGTGGTTCATTAATAAACTCTTCAAAAGGGATAAGTGGTTTTCTGCAATCTATAGTTTTAACACCAAGTTCAGTTTCCAGTGGGTCCACTCGAGGACCTTTTTTATTTCTTCTTTCCTCACCCAACAGCTCTTGAAGAGTTAGTTCACTTGATTCTGGGATGGGTTCTTCATCTTCCTCTTCATTATGATCTGTATCCACATCCCCTCCTACTACATTTGCATAGTAAACCATTTTCAAGCACTTTGAAGCAGCAACAACAGCATCGTCATCATTCACTAGGTTACGACTATTGAACTCGTTGCTTATGACTTTGTAAGTAATAAGCTGCTGAAATGTTTCCATCATTCTCCGAATTTGATCTGCTCTGTACTTAGACCACAATCTGACCAGTTTTGCTTGAGCTGCAAGGGGTAGTTTGCTCATTGCTTTGCAAAACAACGGTAGAGCCATTTCCAGATATTCTGGGCTATGAAGATTGCCATTCTCCATAACGATAATAAACAAATTCAGATAGTTAGGATCCCGAGAGTACACATTATGGTAAGTCAAGTCACATTCCACATTAGGTGACAAGTACACAAGTGCATTTAAAAAGGCAGTTTCTATTTTTTCGTTAGAAAGTAACCTATCATAGACCCGTCTGACTGCTTCAATATCTACAGACACTTCATCTGGGCCTAGTTTTTGGAGGTTATTATCTCCCTGTGTGTTATCACCTATTCTTGATGATGAAGATGACGATGCACCAGAATCCTCTTCCATAGCAGCAGCTGAACAGGCAGCTTTTTCCTTTTCATCTTCATCTTTGTCTTCATCCTTTCCTTGAAGAGACTTGAGCTCCTCCTTGGTGTGCTGCTTGGTTTTTCGGAAACTCTGTACCAGTGCTTCAGCACTAGAAAACACTCTCCCAATCACCCGGATTAAAGGGGAATAATCCTCTTTTTCTCGACATAGTTCAAGAATTTCATATATCTTGTCTTCTGTTAGAAAAGTCACATCTATAAAAAGATAAAGTTATTAATTTTATTAAGATAAAAATTAAAAAGATAAAATACTTCTGGTTTGCCCTCCCCAAGAAATTTGTGTGTCATATCATCATTAAAACTGCAAAAACAGTGTCAGTGCTGAATAAATTCAAGACAGATACTTTATAATTTCATTAGCATGAAATATCATGATTTCATTCACTGACTTTGTAAAATATTTTATTCATGGATGTCAATCAGAGAACGTGCACAATGGTGAAACTGTTTTGCAGCCAATTAACTACATTTGGTAGTTAACAGCACTGTATTGTCTAAACAAGAGCAATCAGTAAGAGGTTTAAACTTTAAGAGACTTAATGAATCAGGCTGCAACAATACAGTCTTCTGTTAAAGCTGCACAGTTAATGTGTAAGTCATTAAACTAAACAAACTAGACTGCATCAACCTCTTTTTTCAAACACAGCACATGTCTATGGACTTCACACATTTATTCTCCCTTAAAACCAGACCTTGAAGAAAAGACTCAATCACTTGTTTTGTTGTATGTTAATAGGAATATAAGATTTCTTATTCCTCTTTTAAATGCCTTCTGCAACTGTTTTTACACTAAATTGATGCCTGAAAACCCTTCCAAAACCCTCAATATATGCTCTGAAATTTATGCTGCCTTCTAAATTACACATACAGTGGGGCATGTAGATTATTTCCTTGTACATCAGGCCACACTAAGCTAAGCAACTTGGGTATACTCATGAACGTGCTATTCAGATGAACAAGATAGTTTACACACATCATCTGCTCCAAATATCTGTCTGTTTTCCCTCTCCTCAAACTCCTGATACAAAATAAGTCATTTGAGGGGTCCATTTGTTATTTGAAATCTTCCTTTCTCTTTAGAAAAAAGAAAGAAAACATTTTTTATAGCTATGCTACGTCTCAAACAGAACGCACAGATGCTTTCATATCAGGTGATGATTTACAGTAGGATTACCATATGACCAGACCTTGAAAATATATTCTAGTTTAAGCAGATTCTTCTGAACTGACATATAATTTAGAACTAAAACAGAATCTGTTTAATAGCATCTCTAGAGACCTAGAAAACGTCTCAGAACTGTATTCACCAACCATGCTAGAACTACCTACCTTTGCAGAAAGAATTGTATCATTTTAATAAAGACATGTTTAATAAAGATGTACACTAAAATATTTTGAAATGTAATTACCTAGACTGATACTCATTCCAAGAAGTCATTAAAGTAAAAACACAAATTAGATGATGCAAAGACAGACAACCTATTGACTTTTACAGAACCCCAAGCCACTTTTAGAGCACATATAACACAGGAAAGTTTAAGCTTATGTCATGCTACTTAGATTGACTCCAATCTGAAGATGCTGACCAAACTCAAAACTAAAATTGGTCCTGTTAAAAAACCAGCTCTATTGAAACCATTATGAAAGGCTTTAAGCTTAGTGCAACATCTATTTTTATCTGCTGTAGTGCATGCTCAGGAAGAATAACTTGTTTTAAAAGAAGTTTTAATTTTCTTGTGTTAAGAGAAATTTAACTGCTGATACAGATGATGTTCCATGACATGGGTCCTCAAAATGAGGACCACAGTCTCAAGTTCATTGACTCTGGACCACAGACATTATTCATAGCATAAAAGTTATCAGCACAAGTCGACAATTTAACAACATAACACATTTCAGATTTCCATACTTAAAACAGGAATTCCCCATTCACTCTTTTAAACGTTGTAGTATTTCAGGAACCATGTGCTATTTCCAGTTAAAATATTTAATAGTACCATCAGCAGTTTCCTAGCAGCTTTAAGTCCTATCCCATGACCATCTTGTAATTGAGCTGCCATATGGGTCTGCCCCATTTTTAGTTTACAGCACTGAACACAGCTGGAGGAAAACAAACCTAAGTGAAGCTTCATCGTAACACCATCGTAAGCCAATTTTAGCTGACTTGTGTCTGGATCTGTGAGCTTTTACATGCCTTTTCCTCTCACCTCCTCTATTTCAAATAAGCAATCCAGTAATGCAACTCCTCTCAGACCTTGTTCTCAGTAATACTGCATGACAAATCTGCACACGAAGTCAAGTTTTAACAGTGATCCTTGACTGTGGAAAAGACTGCACGTGATCTATACATTGCCAACAACACACTCCCTAATTAGCAAATTTATTAATTATATTTTCTTTATCTCTTATGGAAGCTTTGTTATCATTGTGTGCTTGCTGCCTATCACTGACCTTCTCTGTTTCCAAGTCAATATTTTGGTGATCAAAATTGAAAATAGATTCCCATTTTTAAATGATGCTTCCTCTCTGATTACAATTGTAACCTATGCTTTTCATATATTTGTGATTTCTCTATTTCCTTGTTTGTGGGCTGCTATCAAAGGTATTACTGAGATGCTGACAATGGCTTCCATGGAGTTTTTTCCCCAAAGGTAACAGTCTTAGGGTTTAGCACTCAAGAAAAGTAATTTAAGTAATTACTTCTGAAGGATATTTCTTTCAATTTATTTAGAACTTTCAATCCTATGTCAAGCATAAAAGCAAGCCACACATCCTTTTCCTTGGCTTTGCTAAACTTAGCTGCAATTTTCCCAGTAACTGTTGTAGCACATAGACCTTAAAAAAATTCAGAGTGCTAGACTCCTTAGACATCATCCAATTCCAAAGGTAACTAAGCCTCAGATGGGCTTTAAGAATGCATTAAAGCTCTCTGTCTATACAGCTACAAAGAAAGGTCAGTACTCGTGATGCTCCAAGAGAAGATGTCTGAGTCACTGCTGTAGCCAACAGACTGTCTCTGGAGGTAGGCTGAGAAGACTCTTAGGTACTCGCCCTGGGGAAAGGGGATGGTTAGAGAGAATAAGGAAAATTCTATATCTGAAAAGCTCCATTAAAAATACAAAAAAATCAAGAGACAAATCACAAAACAGACTTTATGTGCCTCTGCTTATTCAGATCGTAAATAATCTGGGGACAAATTTACCCCTGCATCAGATAAAGAACAAACTGATGCTGCTATTGACTGGAACATCTTGGGTTGCTTATAACACAGTACTATGTTTTATTGCTGATTCTGTAGCATTTTTTAAATCTTTGCTGTAAACAATTTCACCTTCTTTAGCTAAAATAAATGGATCTGGACTTGTGTTTATACCACTTTTTGCCACAATACTTAAAAAAGGTCTGCTCAAAGGTTAATAGCTTTAATTACATTTGGCCTGGTTTCTGGACGTGTTTGCATCATGGGTTTTGGCGACAACTAACATTATTCTATTAGTATGTATTTACTATTAGAGAGAGTTTGAAAACCTAAAGAGAAGTTAGAAAACATATACAGAACAGTATTTCCTTTTACACTGGCTTAAAAATAACTGTGCTCAAACATTTTTAGCTTAGTGAATGTATTGCCTATCACCCACTGTATCATTTTTTCATCTGTTAAGTTTCTTAACATATAATCTGGAATTAGCTGAAGTATAACTTTTATAATTTAGTAACTGCAGCAGAGTTACAAAACTAGCAAAACAAAAACAGTCATACAAAAGCACCTAAAGCTTTTCCATATTTGCAAAAATCATTATTATTGTAAGACAACAAATGCATGTTGATTTTAACAGAGATGTGGTCAAGATCTAGGTCTGGACTCAAGTGTTCAGCACTAATCCATCCATTTTTCTGAATCCATAATAAGATACTCAATTGTCTAATACTGTATTTTACCAAAGTCAGCAGAACACCACCAGAGTGAATTCTGTTGCCTTGTACTTTGTGCATATGAAATGTGTTTTATTTTAGGAAAATTGTGAACATCTTACCTTTAAAGTCATCTCTTGGGCCTTGCATTTCCTTCTTGTTCATTTTTCTGTCAGTGCAGGAATTGTTATGGGCACCTTTGGAATTGTTTTCTAGGTAAGCTGAGCTCGTTCCTTTCTTGGAGGGATGAGGATCACAGAGTTTTGCATTAATCTTATAAAGCTCGAGGGCCTTAATGGCTGCTGCATTGTTATCCATACGGAGAAAAGTTGGACAGGAAGCACAAAATTCATTCGTGCAGGCTTCATTTCCACAGCCCTCGGTTAACTGGTGGTAGTAGCGCTCTATTAGATGCTTTGCAGCTGCTCGCTTCCTGTAGCAAACATTCAAACAGTAAGTACAAGGATTAGTGGAGCTTTCACATACAAAGCTCATTCAATAGCATCAGCAAGGCAGAGATTAGTCAGGCACTGAAACACAAGATTTCTGTCAGAGAGAACACATCAGAAGATTTTTTTAAATGCAGGATTGTCATCTTGACAAATGCAAATATATTTAACACACAATTTAATTTGTGGGCTCTATGTAAGTGAAAGATAAATCCTGTTTATGCATAGTTTTCAGCTTTACATGGTAATACTACAGTGGAGACAATCTTGTACAGTTCTGAACAATCTCAGCTGTCGCTACAAAAAAGAGCAATTTGGATGCAAAACAAGGCTGCAACTGAAACAGAACTGGATGTTGTACAGGTGTTGAATCTAATATACAGTACTGAGGCATGGTTGCCACTGACAGATGGAAGAGGCATGAAACATGAACAATTCAGACATGTATTTAGCAATACTATCAATACCACACTATTTTACCCATTTTAACAAGATTCCAGATGACTACATTATCATATTTAGTCTACTTAAATCCGCACAAAAAATACTCCTTGATTAATTAAACTGATGCCAAAAACACAATTACAGATGAGCTCAAGGCCGAATGTATTTCTCCTCAGTTTAAATAAATTATGTGGTTCTCTAAAAAAAAGAAAAAACCCCCCAAAAAAGCGGTATCTGCCAAATCCTTCTGTTTGTCCTGCCATTATAGGTGGCAAGTATGTATTCTGAAAAATCACAGCTGTATTGCTGTACAAGTCTGCGTGCTCAGTACTACATATATGCACAAAAGTAAATGTAACTGCCTCATTAATAAGGTCACAGACTTCTGCAGAAACATGCAAATAGTAAAGAAATCACTGCAAAGCTGCAGATAATCAGGACAGAAGCAGCTGCATGCAGCACCAAGAGTACCATGATCGACCACATTTTGGAAAGAAACCCCAAACCTCAACTTCATTTAAGATAATAAGTTATTAACGAAAACTACCAACTATGAAAGATTTTAAACATTTTGACTAGGTGTAACATATGGGCCTTTTACATAACTTTAGTGATACAGTACTATAAAGATTAGAGCATCAGAAACCGTGATATTAACTTAAAATTGCCTTTCCTGATGTCGATGCATGCACAGATTCTGCATAGAACAAGTACTTCAGAACTGAAGTGCTAGACCCACTGGTACTAGTCAGCACTTGCTGCACCTTGCTGTTAATAATGTCTGGTTAAATAGCAGTTTCAATGCAGCTACTTTAGAAGGGAAAACATTCTGATAGTGACTACTGAGGTGTCTTACTCAGCAGTAACACCTTTGCTTCTTTCTTTTCATCTTTCAAGATCTCATGATCCCCGAGAAGAAAACACATCTCACAAGGAAAACAATTACTTTGATGTCTACCTGAGTTTTCAAATGCCCCAGTACATTTTGAGGGAAAAAAACCAAAAAAAAAAACCAACTGAGGAGAAAGGTTTCCCTCGGACTTTGAGATGGATGTGGAAAAAGGCAGCATGAGCAATACCATTAAAACCATCACTGTGTAACAGGGAATAGCTGTATTCTAATACAAGGAAAGAGTTCTAGTCTCTCACATTTTTATATGTAGACTTAGGAGAATCTGCCTCTCTCCATGTAAATCTAAAAGTAAGTGGGTTTTTTTAATCTTGTCTTTCATACTTCAGCCATCAGTATAGAGGCTTAAAAAAAACCCACCCAAACTCTCCAAAGCAACAGTGTTTTAATACAACTTGGACAAGCACATGATTTCAGAGACAACTATTTCTGAATGTAAAATTTCGTGCTTTGATCATTCCTGACTTTCAATCATTCCAGACCTGCAGATTTAGTGTGAAATACTGTAATTTGTAAGCAGGTTAAGTATTCAATATGAAAAAACTGAATTTTTCCACCTGAGCTGTGGCCACCTGTCTCACCAACATGCACACCTTTCTACCTCACACATCTAGTGTGAATAAAGTTATATCAGTGTATAAACACTGATATATTAACAACACATTTTGTCATCTTAAACAACACTTCACTTTAATCAGGTCATATCTGAGATGCCAGCAGATAAAGCTAAGCTTAGACTTGTCTCTAACAGTTAACTTCTAATGGACTCAGTATTTTTTTCGATTTTAGTTTTTGGCTACCAATTACTTCTCAAACTTTGCTATGCCTACAATAAGGCTTTTGTACAAACACTTTTGGCTTGTGGCTGGAGACTCATTGACTCAAGTTCTGAGAAACTCTATTAGAGACAAAGTCTGACTGGAAGGCTGTATTTTTAAATTTTTTTTTTAAAACAAGTATGGAAGCAAACAATATGGTGTACAACAGTACTAGAATACAGCAGTATTAGAACTTCACAGAATATCCTTAGCTGGAAGGGACCCACAAGGATCATCAAAGTTCAGCCTCTGACACTGCACAGAACCATCCTCAAGAATCATACCATCTGCCTAACAAACACTTCTTGAACTCAGACAGGCCTGGTGCTGTGACCACTTTCCTGGGGAGCCTGTTCTAGTGCCCAACCACCCTCCAGGTGAAGAAACCCTTCCTAATATCCAACCTAAACCTTCCCTGACACAGTTTCAGGCTATTCCCTTGGGTCCTGTCACCATAGAGAAGAGATCGGTGTCTGCCCCTCTGCTTTCCCTCATCAGGAAGCTGTAGACCATGATGAGGTCTCCCCTCAGTGTCCTTCTCCAGGCTGAACAGACCAAGTGACTGCAGCTGCTCCTCACACGGCTTCCTGGAAATCCAGAAAGATGACATCAACTGGCTTCCCTCAATCAACTAGACGGGTTACCTCGTCATAAAAAGAAATTAAGTTTGACATGAATCTACACTGGCTGTGACCAGTGATTACGTTGTCCTTCAGGTGTTTTTCAGTAACTCCCAGAATAATCTTGTCCATAATTTCACCAGGCACTGATGTGAGACTGACAGTCCTGTAGTTTTCAGGGTCATCCTTCCTGCACTTCTTGAATATTGGGCCAACACTGGCCAGTGTCCAGTTGACTGAGACCTCTCCAGATTCCCAAGATCATTGAAAAATCCTTGACAGAGGCCTTGCGATGACATCAGCCACCTCTTTGATTATTCTTGTATGAGTTCCATAACGCCCCATAAACTTACAGGGATCCAGCTGGATCCTCCCCCCTCTCTCCCTGGCAGCTATTCCACCGACTTTTCACATTACCTCAGACAAATGATTTAGGTAAATAAATAAATTTAAGTCAGGATACAGACCTCAGAAGGTAGAAGAGAATTCACCAAGCCTTCCACAAGAGCTACATTTCTGAGGTTCATTGAAAAAGCACTTACAGAAAATGCAGTTCTGAGTAAGTCAATGTGTGATTTTACAACACAGTAAGACATTCCATACCACATTCCCACTGGTGTATTTCAGGTATTATTACCACTGTTCATTGCCAAAAGCCTACATTTCCTATTTCTACATTTCTCAGCAAAAGAACTTGCAGCATACTCTCTGTATTGTCCAAAAGTGAAAACTGGATCTCTTTCGACATTCCCCTGGTCATTTAGTATGCTGAAAACTAAAGTTCTTGGCCTGAGGCATTAAAACTGGTTCATCAAGCAAAGTAACATAAAACCACTCTCTATTCTTAGCTCACGCTACACCCGTGAAGACCGCGGCTCTCTTGAAGTTCCTATAAAGGGATCTACTGAAGAGCAACCGGTCCCTTAGAAAACTCAAGGCCTAGTTTGCTGTACATTAGCACACACAGTTACTATTGTAGTTAAGGCTGTGACTGACTTGCACGTGCATTTCCAAACACTCATTGTTGTTGCACATCCAACTACGAAACTCCACTGGTGTGGCTGGAGTTGTAAATGTTTCACAGACATTTCCCAGGCATATCCTTATGACTCAAGGATAACTTCCCACTCAGTGGGCCTTTTATAACCTCCTCAAGCAACACGCACTGCTTCAGTGAGGAGGAGAGGCACCTAAAATACATACCCAACTTAATTCCCCAAAGTCCAACAATTTCACAAGCACACTTTTCTGTTTGAAATGAAATTAGCATTCACTGACTTAGTTTGTAGTAGTTACAGAAAAAAGAATGCCTTTAGGCTTTTCATATGTTCTTTAGCTAATAAAAAAGCCAGATAATAAGTACTTTGCATCTGTAATTTAAATGCTGCCAAAATTGTGGAGTATCACAAGAAACATGTACCACCAAGCCAAAGGTGAACTGGGCTGCATTTTCGGTAGTAATTTTTGAATGTCTAAAACCTGTAAAAAAAAAGGATTGAGTGTACTGGTTCCAAAGTTCCTATGAAATGGAATGTAATTTGCATTTCTCAAATACCTTAAACTAAATACAGAGAAATACCATGTAAAGGAAACTTTTGCCACAGAGAAATCAGAAGTTTAAACATGAAATAAATTTTTGAAAAATTTGAAGCATGTAATAAATTAAAGTTCAATACAAAGCATTTACATTCAAGTTTACATTTACATTCAAAACGTGCCTGAAGTTTAAAATATCTAAATATCTGCATAACTGCATCATTTTTGCTCGTAAGTTTACCTAAATTTTAGAAATACACATGGACGTTTCATACTTGTCTGGAAATAGAAGCATGAAATAACATACTTCTGAATGGTTTTTGCTTAGGACACAATAATTTTTATATTATTTTTACACATAAATCTCACATTGGACACGAGTGGTGATCTGCTGGAGGGCAGGAGGGGATCTGGACAGGCTGGATTGATTGGGCCACGGCCAACAGCATGAGGTTCAACAAGGTGAAGTGTCAGGTGCTGTGCTTCAGTCACAACAACCCTGTGTAGTGCTATAGGCTGGGGCAGAGTGGCTGCAAAACTGCCCAGTGGAAAAGGACCTGGGAATGCTGGTCCACAGCAGGTGAACATGAGGCAGTGTGTGCCCAGGTGGCCAAGAAAGCCAATGGCAACCTGGCCTGTATCAGCAATAGTGTGGCCAGCAGGACGAGGCTGTGATCATCTCTCTGTTTTTGGACCTTGAATCTCATGTCCAGTTTTGGGCCACTTACTGCAAGAAAGACATTGAGGTTTTGGAGTGTGTCTAGAGAAAAGCAATGGAGTTGGTGAAGAGTCTGGAGCACAAGTCTTATGAAGAGCAGCTGAGGGAGCTGGGGGTGTTTAGCCTGGAGATAAGGAGGGTCAGAACTGACCTTATCACTCTCTACAACCACCTGAAAGGAGGCTGTAGCCAGGTGGGGGTTGGTCTCCTTTCCCAGGCAAACAGTGACAGGACGAGAGGAAAATGGCCTCAAGCTGTGCCAGGGGAAGTTTAGGCTGGACATCAGAAAGAATTTCTTGACTGAAAGGGCTGTCAAGCTTTGGAATGGGCAGCCCATGGAGGTGGTGGAGTCACCATCCCTGCCTGGAAGTGTTCAAGAAACGACTGGATGTGGCACTTGGTGCAATGGTCTAGTTGATAGGGTGGTGATTGGTCGAGGGTTGGACTCAATGATCTTGGAGTTCTTTTCCAGCCTTGATGATTCTATGATTGCTCCAAGACGGCTAAATTTAGTAAGCGGAAATCTACAACAGCCTGTTTTACAATGGCTATTAAGAATTTACAAGCGCCAAAATGTTCATAAGCAATTTTCTTAATGCAAAAAAAAATCCCAAAAAAGCATTAATATGCATGGAAACTGCATTTGTCATTTGGGTAAGAAAAAGCCCAGGAAACAGGTTTTTCAGTACTAATAGCAAAACAACTTCCAATATATGTGTTAACAGAGGCATAAAGAGACACATCTGCAACAGTTATACTATACTCTGGAAATGAGATGACCAGCATATCAAAAACGGTTAAAAAAGGTGTTGCAGATGGTCATCTTTGTGAGATTAAGTATTACTTCATGCAAGTTTCAGCTTCAAAACTTGCACATTGGTTTTCCTGCTTCTGTTTAGCTAGAGTAAGAATAGCAGTGCTAGAAAAGACAAGCTTCCAGTAATAGCACTGCCCACACAGAGCCTTTTGAGGAGCCCTGCACACCAAACTACCAAACACTCCACCCAGACCTGGCACCCAACCCTTCGTTCCAGCACTGCTGTAACACCTTTTGCCTGCCTCAGCCTCTGGCACCACAGCAAATGTGCATCTGGCAAATGTGCATGTGCATGGAGCTCACATTTTCCAAACTTTATTACTTCATTCTTTTCGGTGCAGTAGACCTCAATAGCAAGGCTGAATTGTGAATCCCCCTTGGACCACGCTGGCATAACCCAAGAGACCTCCCTCCCCCACCATGTATTCTAGATCCACCGTGCCTCTGGGAACATCAAGTGCTGACAAAGGCATGGCACTTCCTCAGGAAGGGCAACCCTGAGAACAGAAGGTCTGTCCTGGCTATGTGGAGCAATGCAGGAAGACAGAGAGAGAGAGTGAAGAACACAGCATCTATCTCACAATCTTGTCTCAGAAAAATTGCCTTGTTACAGTCCCATTTGAAAAGCAGAGAAGGGTTTCAAAATTGCAAAGCATCCTACCCTCAAAAGCAGAGAGAAGGAAAGATGAATGCACAGAAAGCCGTATGAAGACAGCCGTACCTTTACCTTGGTATGTGACATCATAAAATAGAGAGTGAGAACACATGAACAGATAAGAAGTTATTTTTTAAGAAAGTTATACTAATTGAAGCCAAAAGTCAATGGAGATGCGTGACAGTAGCAGACAGAAGATGCTGACCTTAACAATTCTAAGACCTGAATGAATGCTACGGTAAAAAGATTCCTAACTTTGAGCTAGCACCAAGATGTTCATCACATGGTGACCCAGAACTTGAAAAGCTTGGGCTAACTAAGACTTATACATGGAAGATTTTGTTGTGTAAGAATCTGAGTATTTTCTTTAAATTTCTTTTCATTCATGCATGTGAAACATGTATGACTATGCTCTCGGTATAAAGCTTTGCAATGCAAAACACAGAAATAAATAAAGCAATTTTATCAGCCAACCAGAGCAAAACCAATCATTCACTGTGCAAACAAAAAACCACTTGCATAAGTCCCTGCATTTACTAATGAATTTTAGGCACGTAAATAACACAGTAACTATTTTAGCAACACAGTAGGTTTGCAGGTCACAACTCTACCACCCAACCTGCCATTCCACCTTATGTGGCAAGAGCCACTATGCAGCAGGATTGCAAACACTCTCTGTAACAGGTGTAGTACACATCACATTGTGATACAGTTTAAAAAAATTTAGTTTCGTAAGTATACTGTATAACTACTAGTCAAATATGTGAATTCCTACAGCTTGACTGGCTCACATTTATTTTAGAGAAGTCAGGGCCACTCTGATCACTGCTCTACATCAAAAAGAAGAAGTACTCAGCTATCACCCAGAAAAGCTTACTACTGTAAATTATTTTCTCATGTTTGGTTTTAAGGAAGATAAATCACACACACACAAGAACTGTCAAACTTCTAGAAGGAAAAAAGTTTTACTGCCTTTTCCTTCTGATTTATCCTAGGTCCTTAGAGTCTTTGTTTCACACCAGTCCAGATGAGTGCTGCTGATAGATCTTCCCTTAAAATGTGTAAAAACCAGTGATCCAACTGATGACATCCAAAGTGGACTACAGGCAGGCTGCAGCCTTATTTCCTCTCTTTGGCTAGGCCAGGGAAACAAAAGGACACAACTCAACTTGCTGCAGGAACAGTAAACTACAATGCAGCACAGGGCATTACTGGAGCAGGAATAAGAGACCACAGCAGGGCTTTTGCTCCGTGACCTATAACGCTTGTCCACATAGCGACAGGCAAAGTCACCTCTCAGGTCTGGATTCCTGAAACCTTCACTCCTAAGAAAGCAGCTGGACAGCACTTCTGTAACAGATGGTATGAGCGAAGGAAAAGAAATTTGTCATACCAGGAGGATTGCTTCTCCTAGTGCAAAAAAGGCTTCACTGCAGTGAATTGCTAATAACACATCAGAAAAGCCCTCACTGTTTCCTCCTCCTCATTTTTTAGGTATGCAGTCCAATGTGGGGGGGGGCTCACCGCAGTTTTGCTCCTCAAGTTGGGCAGCTACAGCAGAGAAGTCCTTGAGCAATTCACACTATGTCCCTAGCCTGCAAAACATCCTGAAAATGGCATCCAGCCCACGGCACGTAAAATGCTGGACCGCTTGGGGGGAAGGCGTGAAGAAGACAGTTTAAGGTCAGAGAAGTTTGTGGCAGAAGAGAAATGAACTCAGATCCTTTGAAGCCTCAGAGAGCAAAACAACTACTGGGCTACATTCCCTCTATTATTTTGGAACTTGTGCTGTAAGCCAGAAGAGCAGTTTGTGGTTTTCCTATTAGAATTCTATGACAGGACAGTTTCCATATCGAGAAAAGAATCTTTGTTTGCTAACTCACAGAAGAATAAAGTCTCAAATAACTTTTATATTTTTTTAAATGGTCCTCTAATTCCTGCAGACCTTTTGAATTTTAAATTGAAATGAACATTTCAGCCCATCAGAATCTTGCTTCTAGTTAATCTTGACTTCTAGACTAATGAAGACAGACAAAAAAAGGTTAAGACCTGTCAGCAAGATGTTCTGTGAATACTGTTCAGTGAAAAAGGGCTAGTTTTCTGTTTCCAGAATGTATATGCCAGAAGTAACTGGCATATAAATCGACCAAATTAAGTCACAATCTTTTTTCTTAGTTCAACAACACATCTGTCACAACAGATACCAGCAGGTATTGTGCCTTAGTACTGAAGTGTCTTCAAACCCATGCAAGATGTTAGTGAACAGCAGGTAGAAATTACATCCCTGCTGTCAAGTCTGAATATAGGCCGTATGATTTCTGACACTGTATTATGCTACCATCTACTGGTTCACATTAAATTAAACCTCTGGACTTTCCCTTCAACTCATTCACCCTCCAAAAAAAAAAATCAGTTTCTACAGAGGCTTAAAATTGAAAATTAATAATTTGAAATTTTCTAAGGTAATTCCACAGTTCTACTCAACTTTTGTCTTCTTTTTATTAAGCAGATGCCAGAGTGACTATTTTGTATGCTAAGAACATTTTTAATCAAGATACACCACACTCATCCACTCATTTACTTACATTCGGCTAGTTTCAATGTTCTCAGAGTGAGGTTCTCCTGGTGATCTGCAAAACCAGATAGAAAACCTTAAGCATTGCTCGCTCTTTTAAGTCATTACAATATGAAGAGTTACGAAAGATGGAATGTGATGAGTGTATTATTGCCACTAAAAGGATCAACTTTTTGATACTTGCAGATTTAACTGTTTTATCAAACTCTAGAATATAGCTTATAACATAAAACATGACAGTATCATTAAGCCAAATTTCCCTAAGAAGGAGAGCACTTTTTCCCCACCGCTTACGCAACAGGAGCCATTAGGGAAGAGATCTGCTGGCAGTACTTCCACATTCAGGCTGCACAGTGCACCAGTTCTGGGCTAATTCTTCATAACCACTTCTGTAACCAAAACGTGTACTCAAAGACTATCAGTGATCAACTGCAACCAAAAATTCTATACAGAGCTGGACTCTAAGAAGTAGCAGCTCAGAAGCAGGGTCCAAAAGAATCTCAAAGCAAATCTCACATCTCTCTCCACCTGAATTCATGGAGCTAATCTCACAGACAGCTTTCTGTTTTCTTTAATCCCGCCAAGAGATCAGCCAGTAATATTCAGAATTAAGTGTTATTGCCTGGCATTTTTGAACACACAAGCAGTATCTGTGTTTAGCTTGGCAACCCCATTGACTTAATTTACAGAGTAATTCAAGGAGTATAGCTCTAAACTAACTTAAGTAGACTAAATTATAGTTATTTAGCTCCTCCTTATTCCCATCTCCCTTAAGACAGCACTGATTCAACAGTTAACTTTTTTTTTTTAGACAGTATTTTTTTTCCTCCCTTTGGGACTTCCCTCTAGCCACTGAGTTTGTAGCCAGACAAGTCAGAAGACAAGGCAGTACAAATGCAGCAGTTTTGATTCCCATCATCTTAGGATGCCTTGAAATCAAATCCTAAAAGACCTTATGGAGCCTTCACTCGGGGAACAAACTTTGGTACAGTTGACCAGAATTGCCATGCTGGCAATATTGTGCAAGGAGTGGAAAGAGAGCACAGCCATTACAGTAAAACTCTGCAGCTTAGATGAACAAAAACGTGTTTCACGACAGCTCTCTAAAAACAGAAGTGAGCTAAAATCTGCAAATAGAACTAACTTTGCAGGTTTCACCAGAGTCTGCTGCAGGATTTCAGTTAGGATAGATAAGCAGACTTTCCCATAGCTTTACAGGGAAAAAATCTTTATTTATAGGAATGCAACTTACTACATAACTATCTATAATATTCTGAATGCTATTTGAAATCTCCACCTGTAGCCTGATACATTCCTTTTTTCCTGTTTCATTGTGCTACTTTACTGGATGGCCTCTCCCATTAAAGCTTGGACTGCTCTCTAAATTCTCTACTAAAATTTTAGTTCCTTTTCTGAAATACCAGAACTTAACAATATTCTGGATTCTACCAAACAGAACCAGTGCCTAGGAGGCATTTCTGGCAGACAGCTTATAATTCCTAGGCTAGTTGGATACTATGCAGTGACAGAAGATGCAGAACACAGGAAATTATTTGTTTATATTTCATTAATTTATAACATTTAACTGACACTAGGGACAGAATTCTGAACTTCCTATCCAACTAACTTTATATTCATGCCTAAAATGTATATACTCTTTAACTGGAAAATAACATAAAAACTGCCCATTCTAAAAATTCGGCCTCTATTTATTATCTCCAAGTTACATTTCTTTTACTCATTAAGCTCAGAACTGACAAGATAGTTGCTGAGAAAAATAATGTTCAGGAGCAAAAGAAATAAAAATTTGTCTTCAACTCCAGCAACCAAAGCAAACCTCTAAATGCTTAGTGAAAAGAACCTCAATTGTTTTTTCCCACTTATTCACCTGAGTGTGTGTTAGAAGCTAGAGTAGAGGAAAGACGCATGTTTATATTCACACTGGTTAACTCCTCTATTTACTTCCAGGACTTCAGAAAACGGTAGCAAAAAGTCTGGACATTTGAGGCTTTGCTCTCTTAATTCTAGTGTTGGGACATACAACACACTGAAGCTTTGGGAAAGAGTAGTGCTTTTAGTTGCTATGAAAATGCAAGGGAAATAGTGGTGTTAAAAGAAAAACATCAAAAATACTGATCACTTTCAGCCTTTAAAATAAACAGCAGTACGAAGAATTACAGAAAAAGAGTGGACTGGCATCTAAACTTTGCATGTAAAAAAGTTAGCCTGGTGATGTGTAGTACAGACACGTAAACACAGCTATCAGTATTCCCAAAATCTTTTCCTATCCTGATCATTTGTGAGTTTTATCTGGGCTGTAAAGAGGAAATACAGTTCAGTCCATGTTACTCTAAAAAAAACCCCAAAAATGTTGCTTCTGTAAGATAAACANAAAAAAAAATCTATCTGGGTCAAAAAAGGTTTGGTCCTCTAAGATAAGTGGTTCTGCAGAAAACAGGGTGAAAATTCCTTCAGCTTATTGTTTTCTAAAACATGAGCAGACCTACTATAACTATGATTTGCAGAACTATTAATGTACATATTAACTTGATTTTAAAAGGTTTCAAATGACAATGTAAGCACCTAATAAATTGATCTTTCAGTCCTCATTAAAATAAAGTGGAAGATCAATCTAATTACAGGAATTGCACTTGTTTGCTGAGAAGCTATTTATTTTGCAATACCCAATTGTTTACAAACAAGATACCTTGTTATTTCCTGCGAGCAGGCAACAGTACTGAAAAACAACTACATAGTACGGCAAGACGTCCTTTCATCATGCTTAAAATCTGAAACAAGAGTTCTGTTCAGAGAAAATCTCAGAGCAAATGCTCTTAAAAATTTCAGCTTTGAATTAGATTGTAGATACTGATCACAAGACACCAACTAATCTGAATACTGCACCATGAGCTAGCAAATTCAAATGGTGGCTCATTTCCAGCAACACAGGGAGCAACTTCTCCATTCTACAAGCCACTCCTTGTACCTCTAGTATACCTCCCTAGATGAGAAAAGCAATGGTATGCAAGTTTACACATTTTATCATCAAGCCCCCTAGATAAATACTTTAAAAAAAAATTGAACAAATGCTTGGATAAGTATGCCAAACAATTTATACAGAAATTCACTATGACAGTAAAAACCATCAGAGACTTTTAAGTGATAGTATTGTTCTTAAGAGGAATATCATGGAGCACCACAGTGCTTGTATTTTAAAAAGCAGGCAGAGACTAAGTAAGCTTTGAAATCACTGTTAGCAAGAGTCTAAGTCAACTTTGCCAGCTGACTTATCTTAAACAAACAATGTAACTTAATATTATTTATAAAACTAACTTCAAGCCATACAAGTTAAATACCGTAAAATAAACATTATAGTAGAAAAATTCCTGAGAAACAACCCGATATGCTTTATGCTTACCTTTTACAAGCTGTGGCCATTCGGTGACATCAGGGTGATCACAATTTTGAGTCACTGATCAAAACCAAGTTGTCACACCAGTCCTGTATCACGTCGGGCTAAGCATAAGCTTAACAATTCTAAATAAGTAAAAATAATTTAGTTAAAAGTCCTTAAAAATTATTTTCAGCCAACTCTCTAAATATTAAAAAAAACAACATAAAAAGAAGAAAAATATTGATGCTAAGCATTGTTCTATCAGCAAGATTAAGACTTACTTACATGCATTTTTTGCGTGGCATTCTAACTTCTAGAGTAACTCACTACAGTACAATCAACTGGTGAACTTGAAAATTCAGCAACTTATTTTTAGCCTTTCTAAAAATCCAAGCTCCATACCCATCTCCTGGACCAGTGGAAAACACCCCACGTCAAGACAACAAGCATTCAAAGATCTGGAATTGTGTGTGTAAACATGAACTGTAATTTCTAACTACAATAAAATTCCGGTAGGTGTTTCACTGCTACAACTGGGTTAACATTGTTTCTTAGCAAGGCTCTGTTCCCAGGGGAGCAACAAGTAACCTGAACTTTGTTGTGTTCCTCTCCCCAAAAAGAAGTAAGCTATAGCTAAATAGAAGTTTCAGAGGAGCAACCTTTGCTATCTATAGTAAATCTTCTAGGTTCTTTGCTCCATTTATATCATGTGTCCTCTCTCCTCTCCCTTAAATTTTCAAAAGTATATTTTACCTGTCAATTGTTTCCCGTGATCTGGCTCCACTGGTATAAATTGAAGGGTTGGTCCTTTACTTTGTCACGCAGGTGGCAGCCAATGATCACTCAGCAATACTCGTGCCCAGAGCGCCCTGGGACCACCCCAGCTGATTACTTCCATGGCTGAAAAGGAACCAGTTAGTCTCTTACCTACTGCTATTATCTACTCTAAACTAAAGTTAACGGATAAAATATTTCCAAACATAATCCTCAACACTCAATTCATCCCATTTTCTCTCCCCCCCAAGCTCCTAAGTGTGCTGGAGAAAGCCAGAAAAGAAACACAGCCTCTGAAGGAGAGTCAGATGACAAACAGCATTTGCTTTCTGCTAATATAAAGTTTTGATAAAAATTGCAATGTTAATATTGTATTTAGTAAATAAAAAGTTATCTTACTTTCTCTTAACAGCAGTAGCTGTGAAGACAGACCTCTGTACAGTATCCTGAAAAGTTTATTCCTGTGGTAACCCCGATGAAACCTCACATTTGCAGGTTGCCATGCAGCAAAAGCCTCACACAGAATGAAGGTGCACAAAGCTATTGAGGGCACACCCGCAGCTCTCTGCAACACCTGCAGACATAACAATCTGGTGCAAATACTGAGAGCACATCATACAGTTTAAATATTTAGTAAAAAACATTTATTTCTTTACTGCACCTTCTTTTGTGCTTCAGTCCAACCTATTAGAGGAGTCTTGCTGTAAGATCTTAGCAAGGCTCGTGATTTTCTAAGGTTTGTCAGAAAAGCTGCCCAGTTTTGCCAATCTACTATAATTTGCCATTCTGCCACAAACTCTGCACAAAACAAAATTTGTGTTAGTTTCAGAATGATGCTTATTAGTTTTATCACATGCATTCACTGAGATAGGTAAAGTGCCATTTGATGATTTTAACATCAGTAATATTTGAGTGTTCTCATCATGACACAAGTGCAGTTGACACAAGGAAAGTAAAAAAGCAGCAGGCTACCAAAAATCTCCAAACCAAAACAGAGGTTCTCTAGTACTTATGTTTTATAGGTGTAAATTGTCAAAGTTTAACTGAATAAATGCCAGGAACACAGAAAAATGATTCAGACAGGTTCCTCATCTGTCTACATTACAGAACAGCGTAAAGATTTTCCATGTAAAATCAGCTGTACAGAAAGGCAAAACCCAAGATGCTGAAGCAAAACTAAGAAGTTGTAAAACACTGCTTATGACATTCTGATTAAGACCTGAAAATGTCCACTTTCAGGCAAGCCTTAGTTTTGAGGAAACAAATGCCTATACTAACACTGCTTCTAGCACTTAGCCCAAGTAACTTCTAGTACACTGGTCAGAGGACAGTGGTATCATCTCTGAAGCTTCACTGGTGGGGAAACCTGCATTCTGTCTGACTGCTGGAAGTACAAGCTCATGTTCTGGAGTGTGCCTGACCAATCACTCCCTACCTACACTTGGTCGTATATTACCCAGACTATTGGCAAAAGCTTATTACAGTAGTCTTCCATTCAAACAGAAGTATGTTAGAACACCAGGCTGCCATCAACCTTAGTAAAACAAAGTTTTCCTGAGGCTGTTTCATATGGGAGAAGTCATGAATATGACTGACAACAGTGAAGGAGCACATGAAGTGTTGGGTGCTGGATTCAAACATCACCAGATTTTGGAATGTTAAAAAATATACATTAAGTTGGCTGCTCCACAGTCATAGCCAAGACAAGCTTGTGCCAAGGCCTGACAGAGATCCAACTCTGTTAGTCAGATGTACCACACCACCGAACATAGTATCTACAGCAGTTCTGTGATGGGAGGCAGTGTCTGAACTGTCACAAATCTCACTGAGCTGAAGCTAACTCATTGAAGTTTTGTTGTGAAATTTGTATCTACAAATTGAATTTATCATGGGTCCGAGCTTTGAATCAGGTAGTTTCAGCATTTCTGATTCGTTGCATGATACCTTAAAACTAGACTTACTGTACCGTGGTCAAAAATTCTCATGCTACTTTTCAGCAATCTAGATGCAAAAAACCTTAATGAATCATTTTTCTCTTTTATCTCCTTCTCATCCTACCTTCCCCACCTATCCTTGCTGCCACTCCTGTGGGACAGAATATGATTGGCAAGGATTCCCTCGCAGAGATGAAAGAATTAATTTTTCTAAAACCCTACTCATTCATGCATCAGCAGAGTAGTGTCTGCTGGCAAAGAGACCAGCACGTTAAAACACAGGGTGGGTAGTGAAGGAAACTGCCATCAAAGATCCCTTATTCTGAATATAGCTCAAACAAAGGACATTTTGACTGCTTGATCCAAACAAGGCACAAAAACTCTCCAACCTGGTTAAGAGAGTCGAAAGACACTACTTGATTAGGAAGGAAAAACCACACTGATGAATACACTAAGATCTTGGAAAAAGGTATTATGAAGAATTGTGAATTGGTCTAAACCAACTGCTTTTCTGTCACAGGAATTTCTCTACAAAAAAACTTCTCTGTTTGTAACTTACCTTATAGAAGATGAAAACAGCAGCCCCAGAGCAGATACTTATTTGTATTACTCAAGCAAATTCCCCTGGTCTTCACTGTTATGATCAGCATGGCTTACAGTTTAGGCCTTCACAGACACACTGAGCAGCTGAAGGTATGAAAGGAAGTTTGTGCCTGTGCAGTATGTCTGAGAAACCCAAAATGGCTGCCAGGCTCTTTGGGACTGGGCAGGCTCCAGTACAGACACATCTGTGCCTGCCTAGTGACTATTTACTAGGGGTAGAATCAACTAGGACTGCAACAACCCCTATTACAGTCAGGAAGACAATACACAAGTATCCACACCTTCAAACCATGTATCTGAAGAACTTTGTGACTTGAACTAGCCTTCATCAAAAAGGAACGGGATAAATAATGTTTATGCGCTGATTTGGAACAACATCTATTTCTCCAAGATGGCACAGGTGAATATTTTCTTAAAATAATGTTCCTATCAACTCAAGAAGGAGTTAAAAAAACGAGTGAACGAACAAGATGTCAGCAAGCAACTTCAGATGCATCAAAGGGGGCTAAATGCAACTTTGTTGCATAGTTTGATGAAACATCTCTACACACTTTCTTACACCTTGAAAGTTTACAAGCAGTAACATGAGGCAAGAAAAGGCCCCCAACTTCAACACAAAGAACCTAAAGCCACACCCTAGAGACTGTAAGTAGTTATTTTTCAGCAACCAAAAAAAAAAGGCAAATAACTTCCAGGTACCAGTCACTTAACTGAACATTCTTACTTACATGGATTTCCTAAACCTACTATTTGATGTTCACTTTCTGTGAGAGCCATGCGATCTGGCAGCTGACACATAGTATCCGAGGCCTAGGAAGATCCCTTAGAGCATGAACACTTTATTTATTTAAACTATAACTTCTGACTGACTTATTAAAGGAGTGGCACTTGTGGGAAGTGGCACTTGTAAGAATTTAGGTTTCCTTTACTAAAGAATTTGAAGTTATTTACCCAAGGAATCTCTGATCCAAATTTTTTTAAGATTCTCTTTCTGATCTATGATGAAAACAGGGGTGATTTACTGTACAATGAAGTACCGTGATCTACGTTACCTTCCAGTACCAGAATTTGAGTTGCTTAAATAAATATAACCATCTCTCTCAAGAATATACCACTAAAGACAGCTTTTGTATGTTTTCTGAAGGGTCCCTCTGAATGTTGCAAGAATGAATTTTACACATTTCCAGAATGACTTTGACTACCACAATGAAACAATCATCTATGCAGTAAGAAACTGACACCTAATAGGAGAGCTGGCCTTTTAAAACTTGAGATCGAGTCAAATGTCCTGGAGAATATTCACCAAACCCCTAAACTCAATCTTAATTGTCATAAGCAGAAAAAAAAAATAATGTAATAGCCATGTTTGATTTCTTCATAAAGTTGGAAACACCAATTACTTTTGTTGCCTGCATGCTGCTTCCAGTGCACAAAATATAAAAAGAGAAGTTTTCTTCATTCATCTAATTAGTAGGCAAAATTACTACTGATCCTACAGTAAAATAAAACAGCCACTAATACAACCTGATAATATAAATCCTAATGGAGCCAAAAAAAGCCCAACCAAACAATAACAAGGCCTCTATATGAAATTTTCCCCACTGCCTGCTAAACCAAGCAATTCAACTAGTAACAACAAATGCAAAATCACATTAGTTAGAAAACCAAAAAAATTGGGTTCTATCCTGGAAAATGCCAACCTAAAGTGACTAAAGCAGTCACAACCGATGTACAAATGTACACATGCTCGCATGTATTACAAAAAGAGTGACAGATATGACTCATGAAGGGTCTCTGGAAGAGTGTCTGTTCATCTGCACAAAGTACTTCACACATCTTCCAAACCTAAACCCAGTTCTCCAATTATTCAATATTCTTCAAAAGTGTTCCAGAAGTAGTAGAAAAGAGCCACAAAGACAGCATGAAGATAGAAGAAAACGCCTTGTGATTAGACGATGAAAAGAGTTCAAAGTTAATCAAGCCTATCAATATAGATACTGGAAGAAACTAAGTCTTCTCATAGCACAAAAAGAATACATAAAGATCTTCCAACTGAAAAAATGCATATGAAATCCCCTTGAATAGAAACTGAAGGCCGACAAATTCTAATTAGAGTAGGAACACAAGCATGCAGGATAATGAGAACAATTAACACTTGAATAAATTATTTGGAATGGGAATCTGAATTTGCTACTATCTTCAAATTAAAGTTAGCGCTACTCTGGAATTTACATTTCAGTAAAAACACAAGTTACTGAGTTTCATAAAGCCAGAATTTTGTGCATCTCAATACAAAGACATCAAACATAGATTTATAGGAAAGCTCCATCCTATAATATCTGTATACTTACTTTGCCTTGATGTCAATACTCTCCACTGTACTGGTTTTGGCTGGGATAGAGTTCATTTTCTTCATAGTAGCTAGTGTGGGGCTGTGTTTTGGATTTGTGTTAACACAGGGATGTTTTTGTTATTGCTCAGCAGTGCTTTCATAGATTCAAGACCTTTTATGCTCTTTACCTCACCAGGCAGGAGGCTGGGGGTGCACAAGGAGTAGGGAGGGGTCACAGCTGGGACAGCTGACCCCAGCTGACCATAGACATTCCACATTATATGGCATCATGCTCAGCATATAAAGCTGGGGGAAGAAGGAAAAACGGGGAATGTTCAAAGTTATGGCATTTGTCTTCCCAAGTCGCTGTTACATATGACGGAGCCCTGCTTTTCTGGAGATGACAGAACACGTGCCTGTCCACGGGAAGCGGTGAATGAATTCCTTGTTTCGCTTTGCTTGCATGTGCAGCTTTTGCTCTACCTATTAAATTATCTTTATCTCAACCCACAAGTTTTCTCACTTCTACTCTTCCGATTCTCTTTCACATCCCACTGTGTGGGGAGTAAGAGTGGCTGTTTGGTGTTTAGTTGCCAGCCGAGGTTAAACTATGATATCCATACATCACAGAGTAACAGAAGAATATCTAATGTCTGCTCCCATTCCCTCCCCTCAGGCCAAAGCTAGAGGCCTGCGTGTCATTCCCATTTTTCACAACTGCCCCTGCAACTTTGGATTCTAGATTTTGCCTTCAACGTCTGTTCTTGGTTTGATATTTCAGTGAGATCAAATATGTATTTTTACACCTTTGTAAAAGCAGGAAAGATCCAAAATTATCTTTAGCTTCCGCAATTTTCACTTAGACCACAGTCTGATTTTGTTTCTTCCACTACACACACATCTGATTTTTTTTTGCTGCAGAACCATTTGTTTCTATTTCAGTTATATTATACCTGTTACTTCAGGCTCCCTCCAAAATGATATACAGCAATGAACAAAACGCCCCTTCTACACCAGTAAGTGAAATCCAATCACCTATTTAAATGTCTTTTAGTAACTCTCCTTTTACTGGCTACTTATCATGTTATGTTATTTTGCAATCAGGGAAGTTGTACAGCTTTGCTTCAGCTTTACTATTTAAGCTTTTATTCTGTCTGTCCTTTTGCTTATGCTCTATTTTGATTTCTTTTGCCACCTATTTGTCATGCTGCCTTCCATGTAAAGCATCTTTCTGTTCACCAAGTTCTTCAGCATGTTTGTTTAAATATAATTCATATTAAAACCAAGAAATCATGCGATTCTGTAGCACAATATTCAGCTACAGAATCAGAATGGAATATTCTGATATTCCATTAGTATTTATTACTTACAATTTGTGGGAGATTAGAGAGGGATTCTTCATCAATTTATGAAGCACATAGCATTACAAAGACTCAATGCATACATACAGTGGCAAGCAGTTAAACGTCCAGAAGAAAAGCAGCCAGCAGGAATAATGGCAATAAAGAAATAATGGCTTAGGTTTGAAGAAGAGCCATCATACACAGAACTGGTACTGACACTGGAGAGCAAGAAGCAGGTGGGTGGTCCCAGTGGTGCTGTGGGTGCAAAAATGAATATACACTACCTGCCAGATGCCTACTAGAGTAAAGGACCAATCTATGCAATTCTCTCAGGAACATCTGGATTGTGATAATGTAACATTGTAGCTTTTTGAGAGACATAAAATTTTTAATTAGTACACACCAGAGCTAAAGTTTCAGCTTAGAATTAACAGTTTTATTAGAGCCTGTCTATAGCTTCCTACAAAACAGAACTTAAAACACACTAAACAACTCTTCTGCAAACTTGAGATCTCAAAACTTTAAGTATATTTCTAAGTCAATTATCTCGAAAAGGAAAATCCAGACATAAACCCACGGCACAGAAAACTCAGATCAGCTGTTACTGAGCTCTTCCCCACATTTTAAATTGTTAAGAGAGAAAGTACACACATAGCTTAGAAACTGTTCTTGAAATAACTACATACAATCTTGTATATGCATGAACAGACCTATTTAATATGGCAGAAAAATTAACCTAATAGCCGTTTTTCTGAATGCAATGATGCTAAAAGTTTCAAAAATTCTCTATGTACCAAGTTGGTTCATAGTTGGTAGAACTTAAAGAGACACTACAAAGTGGTGCAGTAATACCAGGTATTACCAGACAACCACACCAGAATTAAGTTAGGAAATGGCAATTAAAGTAACTACAAGTTCAAGTTCCAACTCTGCCACAATACATGTACATATTTTTAAGCTGACTGGACATGTAAGAGCCTTGACAAAAGAGATACCATGTGCCATGGGTTTATGTTAACACTACTAATAAAGATTATATTTCTGTATTTCCCAGCATTCCTATTTGTAAATTTTACTTACACTGATGATTGCATAAATTTTCTGCAAGTTCTGAACTTATTTTTCAAGTCATACCCTCACTATAAATATGCTCAGCAGCAAATTAAAAAAAAGATACAGCTTTCAGAAACACACCAATTCTTATCCAATCCATGGAGAAATAAATGGATGGTAGCAGCATGATGATGAGCTTGTTAAATCAAAAGGGAATTCATCAGTGTTATACCTTCAGTATTTATTTTCCCCAAGAAAAATCAAGTAAGTCAGTTTTCTAGAGAATTATGACTAAGTAATACATACTATAGTAAAAAAAAAGGGAAAAATGAATGTGTGCTTCTTCCTGAATTAATTTTCAACCTTTTTTTTAATCTCAGGGAAGAAAAGTACCATTATTTGCTATTATAATTATTAGCATACAAACAGTGTAAGTGAAAACATAAACATACCATATCTTTCCAGAGCTGCAGAATCTTGTTCTTTCAAATTCTATAACGGACTTCTACAGTTCTTGTACCTATAATGCAAAACATTACAATTCAGATCTTGCAGTATGCTCCATACCAATCTGAAGCTCAATACAACTTCAAGACAGTATGTTCAAAAGTGCCTATTTGATTAGTTATGAGTCTGCAACTAAAGGAAATGTAGAATCATAGAATATGTCAAGCCAGAAGAGACCTACAAGGATCATCGTACCCAGCTACCCACTCCTCACAGGACTGCCTAAAACTAAACCATATAAAACTAAATCACATTTCTCATAAAAATGCACAACAGAAAATAATTATTATGTTAGATAAACTACAAAAGCATAAAGTTCATACACATAGTATTCCCTATTCTTTCCCCCATAGTGATGCAATAGACTTTTACAATTCCATTCATCTAGTTCATTACAAATACCAATTTCCTTTCTCCTTCCTGCCCCTTACTTTGTCCTTTTTTTTCTTTTCTTTTCTTTAAGAACTGGCATTTATAATGAGAAAAAAAAATATTCCAAAGAAGTCACAGACAGAACCAAATCTTTGTTCTGGGTGCATAAAACTGCTGGAGTTCAGTAAGTTTTTCTATGAATTGTTCATTTTCAAAGAAGTCATAATTAACAAGGGACTAAAACATACTTGAAATATTTTCAACAAACACCTAAAAGCACAACCAGCTTTGAGGGAAGAAGTGACAGAAACAGACACAGAGGCATATAACTAAAGAAAGACAGGCTGTGGATTCCCCATCACTGGAGGTGTTCAAAACCAAGCTGGATGGAGCTCTCAGTAACCTGGTCTTGTGGAAGGTTGGAGGTGGGGTTGTAACTAGATTTTTCTTTAAGGTTCCCTACCAACCCAAACCATTCCCTGATACTATGAAATCTACTAACTACTTTCCAAAACAGTTAGTAATTTGGCACAGAATATCACATTTTCAGTATCGTGAAGATTTAATACATAATTTCTTGGTTTAAAACTCTATTAAGAACAAACAAATCCAACACAGCTGATTTAGGCTGATCTCCAATACAGATCAGAGTTCCCACACAGGAAACCCTGATCTGGTTACCTGAACAGTACATTCAGTTTTACCTTAAAAGATGTCAAACCAGCAAGAACTCATTTAGTGTGAAGGGCCCAATTCTTTATCAGGTAACTGAAATGGGGTAATCCTGGACCAGTTTTGCCACTAAAGCTCTAAGCACTAACAATGTGAACATACTTCTTTGTATTTAAAAAAAAATTAGTTATATAGGGCACCCTACATGTTTCACGAAAAAAGACTGGTATTTCAACAAACAATTCTACTAATTATGTACCTTTCTGCACAGTTAGGATTACTGTGCTAATGATATGCAACTGTGTCAATAAAACTTTACTACCATTCAGAAAAAAAAGAAGAAAAATTTATCCAAACAACATGAGACAATAACCGATGATTTTCCTGTTTGCAAGTAGCACTTCCACTCTGTATCAACAGCAGAAATCCAAAATACCTTATATTCTACTAAACAATAATTCTTCATTCACAGTGGTGCCATTAGACAAACTCAATTAAAAGTATTCTGACAAATGCAACCAATATTTTCACACCTTGTGTCGCAGGACTTCCAGATTAAACTTCAATGTATACATTTGTTCCTGTACAGACATAGAGCAGTGTCATCTGTAAAAAATTCTCTCATTCTCCTCTAAGATACAAAAGCACAAATTTTCAGTGTGCACAGAGTAGGAGGAGAGCACCAAGCAGAGCATGAAAAAGCACTGCAAATACTTCTACCAGAGACATTATGATTATGATTGCCCAGCAATAGAGACAAGAAAACAACGGTTCCCAACAGAACTGAAGTTATGGAGTAGTGTAGGACAGTACAACTGATGGAGGAAACGAGACCACAATGGAGGAGATGTAGACAGGTTATTTGCTTAACAACACACAGCAACAGAAGAGCAAATCCAACAACACAAAATGGAAGTTCCTGGACTTCCAGTTCTTCAATCTCTCCCCACCAGCTACCACTAAGGCAGAACAGAGTTCAGCATACTAAGTCAAAAGTCTACATTTGCTCAAAGTCTACATGACCAGCACAAAAGGAAATAAGGCTCTGTAATGCTTGTCTAAAAGGAATGAAAATGATTTCACGATATCAGATGTACTTCAACACTCACCTTTAGTATACTTAATTAGCACTAAGCCACATCTGCCTGAAAATATGCTAATGGCAAATATGACTAAAAGCTTGGACAACATTATTGCTTCCACTCCACATTAAAAAATCTTGATCTATCATGTGACCAGAGCCAAAAAAGCTGCTTGTTTACAGCTCTATCAGACATTTTCAATTAAAGTAAGGCGACTTCAAGGCACATTGAACTATATTAACACAGACAGTAAAGCCACACAGTAGCATACGGAATTACAAAATATTTAAGAAATTAATTATAAATTTCAAAAAATACTTCGCAACTCTCATGTCTGGCTTGATAAAAGATATCATGAAATCATCTCTATCAGGTGCTTAAACTACGTTTTCCACTCGTGGTTTTGGGTTGTTGTGTTTATCTGGTTTTATCCAATAACTGTAACACAACAGGAATAGAAGAAAAAATTCTGAGAGCAGTACCCTAAAGAAATAATACCTAGTATTACAAATTTCCTGACAAAATTTCAAATATTTAAGTTCAATTAAGAATAATTTTCTTCCGCAACTAACATTCATAACACTAAACAAAAATCACATTAGCCAAGTAAAAAACAAGTATTCACAAACATTCTTCTTTCATTCAGATATTCAGGTTATAGGAATTGTGCAAATGGAGTATTTTTCACAACCTTACTATATAAAGGTGTCCTGGGGTGACTGTATGAGACTGTATTCCCTATCGTCTGCCCTATGCCAGACATGAATCCTGTGCCTGTCTGTACCTTTAAGAGAGAGAGCGGGGGAAGCCAGTGGAATTCCTTCCGCGCTGTGTTCAAAAACAGAGATAGCTCGCTGGCTTCTCCTGCCCGGCTGCTCCGCTTCTGCAGCAGGGAAGAGAGTTGCATTCCTTTTGCTTTTTAGCTAGCTTCTTGTTCATCAGCTCAATTATGGAGCCCTGGGACTTTGGCTTCTTCTTCTTCTCCTCTTCCGGACTGTTCAGCAACACCAGAACATCACCGGGAGACCCTACACCCTACACTGTGGCCCAGAGGGGACAGAACCACACCCACAAAGGACTCTGAAATCTACCCAGGTTTTCTCCACAGTGAGAGGTTTTATTATTTAACATCATTCTTTTTCTGTGCCTGCGTGCACTCTGCTTGTTAAATTAATAACTTTTTTTTCACTTTCCTGCGAGGAATTTCTTCCTGAACCTGTGGGGGAGGGGCAGCTGAAACCTGCCTTCTTTTGGAAGGGACATTCCTTCCACAGCATTTCCCTTAGATTGTCTCAAACCATGACAAAAGGGCTCAGTCTTTGCAAGCAAGAAATAGCAGTGTTTCACAGAAGTGATACACACTCTCGGTGTCCTTGTCCTTGAAATCTGACGGGATTTGCAGGTTGTGTGGACTCTTACGTATGTATTTCTAATGGCTACAATAAGCAAGTTTTGCTACACCAGCAGAAACACAAGGTGTTGCTACTAAGCCAGTGTACACTAGCATACCTTGGACTTTCTAAAAATAAACCCGGGTGTATACACATAGTAAAACACAATATTCATCACCAGGACTTGGGACATGAGATTTCACTATGAAAAAACAAGCAATCACTATCTGAATATAGCTATACAAATAAGAAAAATGAAAAACCATATTGGAAACAGAAGTTCTGAGGTAGTGACAGACCTCTTCAGTATTACCTAGCTTTGCAGAAGTTTTTGATTCTTTTTAAGAAAATGGCAAACACCACACTGTAAAATAAAAATATTTAAAGCATTAGTCAGCTCAAACACACAACTAACCACAATGTGAAAGAAAAACTCGTCTACAACTATGGCAGCCTTTCTTCAAGTATTTTGACCTATGTCCCATTTGAGAAGTTCAGTTCCTTTGAGAGCCACTCCACCACCCACTAACAGCCCAAGCCTGCTGATCTGCAGCTGCTCCAACCTGGGTCCCAGGGAGCATATCAGAGCAGGAGTACACAAGTAGTGCCAGATCCTGTCTGCCTGGACAAGCCTGGCATCTCTCAGTGCCTTGCAAGCTTGGCAACACAATATAGATCACTCTTGTGCCTCCCCTGCACACAGCTCCTACAGGTAAGAGAGAAGGTGTTTGGCATCCTGATATCCTCATTTCATCAGTTTCTTTGGTGTAATGATTATCAAGAAAGTATTAAAAAGTCCTAAAAGCGGTCTGCCAAAGGAAGCAAAGAGCATGGTCTTCTCTATGAAGGAGAGATGAACTAGCTTCAACTCTAGCTAGAACTCTAGCTCGGTCAGAAGTCCTGTCACAGTCCTCATACAACACCAGAATGAAAAGCAAACTATGTGGACTAATCATTGCCAGACCATTATGCAACAACCACCAAACCCAAACAGAGGTTCTGTAATTTTCTGCTTGTGATCCTACCAATCCACAGGCCACCAAGATCAAATTTCCTTTAGGTTTCAAACCACTCTAGTTTTTGATACTTAAATTTTGTCTTTAGTTATTTAGGTCACAGCTTTGACATTTTTGTCACGCAAGGAATGAACACGAAGGCACATGGAGGACAAGGAGATTTGAGACAGCCAGCACAGCTTCACCAAGGGCAAGTCTTGCCGGACCAACCTAATGGCCTCCTATGATAGAGTGACGACATCAGTGGACAAGAGAACAGCTACTGTTATCATCTATTTGGACTTCTGTAACGCCTTTGACATGGTCCCCCCCAACACCCTTCACCCTGAATCGGAGAGATAATGGATGGATAAGGAACTGGTTGGAAGGTTGCATACAGAGGGTAGTGGTCAATGGCTTAATGTTCAGATGGACATCAGTGACTAGAGGTGTCCCTCAGGGGTCCATATTGAGACCGGTATTGTTTAGTATCTTCCTCAGTGATAGACAGTGGGACTAAATGCACCCTCAGGAAACCTGCAAACAATACCAAGCTGTGTGGTATGGCTGATACACCTGAGGAATGGAATGCCATCCAGAGGGACCAGGACAAGATTGAGAAGTGGGCCCATGGGAACCTCATTCAGTGAGGCCAAGTGCGAGGTCCTGACCCTGGGCTGGGAAAACCCCTGGTATCAACACAGGCTGGAGGATGAGGGAATTGGCAGCAGAAAGTAATCAGAAAAGGACTTGGAGATCCACTGGTTGTTGGAAGGCCAGCCTTGTCCCAGCAATATGTGCTTGCAGACCAGAATGTATCCTCGGCTGCATCAAGGGCAGCATGGCCAGCAGGTCAAGGGAGACCAGTCTGCCCTTCTACTCCTCTGAGACCCCCACCTGGAGTGCTGCATCCAGCTCTGGAGTCCTCAGCACATGACAGGCACAGACCTGGTGGAGCAAGTCCAGAGGAGGGCCACAAAAACGATCAGAGGGCTGGAGCAGCTTTCCTGTGAAGGAAGGCTGAAAGAGTTGGCGTTGTTCAGCCTGGAGAAGAAAGAGAAGGATCTGGAGAGACCTGTTTGCTGCTTTTTAATACTGAAGAGGAGCTTACAAGACAGATGAGGACAAACTTTTTACAAGGGCCTGCTATGACAGGACAAGAGGTAATGGCTTTTAACTAAAAGACAGTAGATTAAGACTAGATATCAGAAGGTTATGTTTTACAATGAGGGTGGTAAAACACTGTTACAGGGGTAGGAGATGCCCCATCCCTGGAAACATACACAGTCAAGCTGGATGGGGCTCTGAGCAACCTGATCTATTTGAAAACGTCTCTGCTTATTGCAGAGGAATTTGGACTAGATGACATTTAAAGGTCCCTTCCAACCCAAACTATTTCAAGTTTTTGGAAAAATAAAGTAACACACTCCATACCAAGCAGTCAAGTGGTACATCAGTTCAAATTGTCCTATATCCACCATCACTGTAATCCACCTCTGGGTGACAGTTCCACTTCTGTCACACTACATAAGATAAGCACGATTCTCAAAAGTAAATTACGTTAGTATGTAGAGCATGTTTTTAAAGTTATTTGAATGGACACAAACAGCAACGTTTTTCAATGAAAAGTACTGGGACAGCTACAAACTGTGAATGCCCTTTTCAAGCCACCAAATCAAAAAAAAAAAAAGTATTCAAAGCTCTTCTTTGCTAACTAGAAGTTTCTCTAAAAAAACCCATATATACTTCTGTTCTAAGGAAATGCAAGTAGCTTCAAAAGAAGCAGATCACCCCTCTTACCTAAGACAGTGAAGTGAGGGTCCAGAAGGAAGCCACCCATTTAGTTCCACTCAGCTGAACACTGCAGCTTCTCCTAAGTCTTCACCACTCTGTAAAACATGGGTAAAGAACCATGCAGGATGGTAACAGAAGGAGTATCGGTAAAGACTGACTTCCACCCCCTTTCTCCATTCAGCAGTTTGCATAATACAGGGAAGCAGGCTCAACCTATTAAAGTAAGAAGTAGTTAATGCTTCCTTTAAGAGATTCATTCATAAGAGTATTTGCTAGATAGAACTACAATAATATTTAATTTATAACCCAGTAAGTTATTTTGTCAATAAGCTCTGTCCCTCCTAACCACAGGAAGGTGCAACTATTTAAAAAATAGCAATTTAAAGTGCTATTTAGTTAGATGTAACATTGCCAAACCTGAATCCTGGATCTCAACATTATTTGATTTTTTTTTCATATTCCTCCTATGAGGTTATTTTCCTGAAGAAATGTGTCACCAGCTGGTATAGTTACTGAAGTGTTGCTTCGTTGCAAAATGTTACCTTTAGACTGTATTTGCTGACTTTCTGCTAACCAACCAGATACCTTACACACATTACTATTCCTATGAACCAGCTTTTTTCCAAACTTTTGTTCATGGACAACACAGCCTTATGAGGCCATCAGGCACTGCCTGTAAATACAAGAAGTTAATGCCGTAAATGTTAAGGTCAAAGTCTTTAAGGTGACAAAATTAATTTCAAACATGAGATTTGCTCACTGCTGTTGTCTCTGGAACCAGCTATTTAGCACAGCTTATAGAACTTCTGGGAGGGGGGCAGACTTTTGTTTTTAGAAAGTAAACAACATACTCTACATTTTTTCATTACAGACCCTGATAGCAAATGTATTACTCCCCTCCTTCCATGTACAAATCAGAATTTGATTAGTGACAGAAAACCTTCTAACACTGCTTCTCTATAAAATCCACAGCTACCTTAAATGCACTGGATACTTCAGAAAAATTGTCAAACACACCTCCTTTGTTTAAAAATCAATATCAATTCATTAATTAGAGTGAAGACTTGGCCCACACTACCAGAAAGGAAGGTTGATGCTGGAAATAAGATCTATGCCTACATGCTTTATGGATTCTGTTACCTTTTCCCTCAATTACATGTTCTATTTTTAAGAATTAGTGGCTTTCATCTTCAGGTATATGAATACACTGGTGTGCGGAGGGAGAAAGACATTTCCTGCATTTAAAAGATGAATTCTCCCTGGACATTCACTAAGTAAACTAAAACTAAAAGTAACAGAGGGGAAAAAAATACTTCCTGCACAGCAAAAATCAGCATGATGCACATTTACAAAAACATAAAAACTAAATTAATTAAATGATAAGTGTCATATCATGTACTACACTAATTAGTGTTTATAGAAGATGTTATATGTTTAAACATGTTCACAATTAGACATGTTTATAACTTAAAACACAACTCAAAGATATTTCCACCCCCATTATTTATCTGGTTGAGTATAACCTGTGAATTCAGAGAACTAGTGAAGAATATGTCAACAAAGAACATAATCATAATGAAACAAACATGATTGTATACTGTGGTACACATGACATTTCATACTTTCAAAAGAGAAGTTAAAGGATACGAAAAAGAACCTGTTTTATTATCTCAAGCTCATTAAAACAATCAGGGGATAATTTCCAGGTGCTCTAACAGGGACTGCAACAGGCCGAGAACATCCCTAGATGTATTCAACATACACACAGAGTTTTCAATTCCATTCACAAAAGAATCATCATTTTTAAACAACAGCAGCAATTTAAAAAAAGGAAAAGACCAGAAGTCTTGTTTGCTATTAAAAAAAAAGGATCAAAACCACACAACTTTGGAGTTCTGAAAAGTACTTGGACTGAGAAATCTAGGCTTTAAAACACACTGCTATGAAAAAGTTTCTGCTTTTTCAAGCCTGACTTTTTTTGCAAAGTCACAGAACCATACCCTGAAATAAACCCAAACAAATCAAACATTTATTTTGGCATCTAGCTTGGTGCTTTTAATTCTATATTCTTGGGAGATGCTTCAGACACTCCAGTGAGGAAAAATAGCAAACACCTCTGATAAACAAAATGAACTTCTTAATTCCAGCAGGAAAGATGCTACATTAAATAGCAAGCATTTAGAGTGGAATGGAAGGTCTTTGTAAAAGAGAGATTAAGCACCTGTAATATTGCACAGAAATAATTTCAATTAAAAGTATCAGCTTCGTAAATGTAAGTAGTGGACTAGGTTTTCTTTCACTGTTTTTCTGTACTGAGCTGACAGAATGATACTGTTAAGAAGACAAGTCATAAGCACTACAAACTGCATTTGTTTTAAAAGACAATGTGATAGTTTTCTTTGCATATCCATATCAATTTAGCAACACACATTTAATATTGTCAATTCAACGCACTTAATTAAACTGAGTTTTGCCGTATTTTCAAATTTCTAAAAACTACCTTCAACTGTTTCCACGACGAAAGGGCGCAGCGTATTCAGAGCCAACATCTAAACCAAGCAGTTTGTGAGAACTGTAAAAAGCCCATTTTCCAGCAGTTTTCATTCTTATCAAGTAGTACACCTCTCACTATCTCCATCACTTCCCTCTCCCCCCATCATAAGTGTCTAAAAACACAGTACAACTCAGAGCGTTGCTTTTCCCTTACCAGGGAATCTCTCTAACTGGATGCTATTTGCATGAATTAGGAACTTAATCTTATCTTTTAGACCTCTCCCTTTCAAACCAGTCAGCCAGTCAAAAAAAAAAAGAAAAAAAAAGAAAAAAGATAAACTGACAATACAATCACACAGGTCTTACTTTGTTAAGAAATCAAAGCTAAAATCAGGTACAATTTTCCACTGAAAAACTTTCTGCTAGACATGCAAGAAGCATGGTAAAACCACTCCGAGAAGCCGATTTCTCAGAGGGCCTCAGATTTGCAGATTCCTACTGAAGCAGGTAAGTTTCCATACAGACAGAGGGACCATCCCTGAAGTGATGTGTAAGACACACGCTTACTCCCAGAATTAGACCAACACATTACACAGAAGGAAACATAAACATTTCCATTAAGTGGAGAAAAAAGAAAAGGAATAACTACAAGTCTATAAATTACAGGTTCTTGTCACTTAAAGGAGAATTGTGAAACACGTTTTGTTTCTTAAGCAGTAGGAACTTCTGAATGACCACAACACATCATGTCAGACATCTGATTTACAAATCAACAGTGAACTATAACATCCCTTAAAAGAAATACTGCAAGTATGCTTAAAAATTGAAGCCCAGAAAGTCCTGCAGTCAGGAGCGATAGATGACATGCATCAGCAAGGCAGCCTGCTCACAGATTCAGATCTAACTTTTCAGACTGGACAGAAGGCAACACGAGCAAGTGAACAGATCCACTTTGTCAAACAGGCCTTGGCCACTAGTTAGAGACCCTCGCAGTACTTCCCATTCCGGCAGCCGGCCGCGCCGACGACACCGAGCCGTCCCACGCTGTCTATGTCTCAAATCGAGATACATGCCCACAGCAGCCCCGCAGAGCAGTCACCGAACCGGGAAACTGAGGCAGGGGCAGGCTAGGTTCACCCAAGGTCGCCCAGCGAGCCCGGTCTCCCCGGGGGCGCGGGAGAAGCTGGGAGCCACCCGCCCGCTCGGCCTTCCCAGGGCGGCCCCGCACACATGTGTCTCACGGCGAGGTAGGAGAGGACCCCCGGGCCGCCGCCTTCCCCTCCCCGGCGGGGGGGAGCTAGCAGGGCCGCCTCCCTCCCCTTCAGGGCCAGCGCGAGCCGGGCGCCATCCCCGCTCCCGGCCCTGCGCAGCGCCCACACCGACCTGGGCACCTCGGTTGCTGCTCCCGGACGCTCCTGCCGCCGCCGCCCGGGCTCATGCGGGGGCCGCGCCGCACTC
>VZTD01000832.1:456904-523239 GCA_013397725.1 Rhagologus leucostigma | reverse complement strand
GGCGCGGGGCGGGGCTCGGGGCCGCGCGTGCGCTCGCGCAGGAGCCCGGGGGACGACCCGCGGGCCCGGCGGTGTGAGGGGAGAGCGGAGTGGGTGTCGGAGACGGTGTTCAGCCAGTCAAAAAAAAGCGTACATACACATATATACACACGTACATACCCACACATGCATACACGTACACACACACAATGTATACTCACGTACATACACATACACACACGTACACAGACATACACACGCACGTACATACACATATACACACACGTACATACCCATACATACACACGTGCACACACATACACACGTACATATACGTGTACACAAACATACACAAATATAAACACATACAAGCACGTATAAACACACATACACAGACGCAGGCATACGCGTATGTTCACACGTACAGATACATGCATATGCACACACCTATTCACACATGCGCACACCCATGTGCACGCACGCATCTGCACACACGCGTGTACATGTGTAGATTGGCAGGCTCTCACATACACACAGGTACACAGGTGCCCAGCTGCACACGCAGCCGTGGAGGCCGGCAGGCAGCCCAGGGACTGGTGCCACAGCAAGGGGCCATCGCTGCTGTAGGCAAGGAGAGTGGCCGCCACCACCTCTGAGTCTCTCGGCAGGTCCCCACCGAACTCCACCAGAGTCCAGCCTGTCCGGCAGGCCCCATGGCAGCCCGCCCAGGGTTTATCGGATTTAATCTGGGCAGGGAGCCATGGCTGGCTGGCAGGAGGGAGCAGTGGAAGAGGAGCGGCCGGTGACCTCTGGAGGGGAGCCCATGCTGGAGGCATGTGTCAGCCAAGGCATGAGAGGACAGGCAGTGCCAGGCCTGGGCAGCCCTGCCGTGTGTGGCCCCTCCCAGGCAAGGGAGGAGAGGACGGGGAGACCGAGAGCTGGGTGACCCATAGGTGGCAAAGCATGGGGACAGCCTTGCCTGTCCCAGCCTGCAGCGGTGGGCAGAAAGCCACCACGGTTGTAAATTTAGGTCATCAAATGCCCGGTGTGATTCAAACATAGCACCCTGGGGGGCACAGAGGGCAGAGCTGGCTGGTGGGCCTGGAAGAGTCCGGGATTGGGACCCAGGGATGCAGCCCGAAGGGTGAGCAAGAAACCCTCTGGTCCTATGCAGCCCTGCCTGACACCTGGCTCTCTCCTCCGCCCCATGCATAATTTTTCCATTGCCTCTTGGGTCATTCCTTTCCTTCCCCTGCCTACACCCAGACCTATGCATTGCAAGTACACTTTTTGTGTGGTGTTAAAAGCACGAGTAAAAGTTGCGTTTTGGCGGGTGAATGTTAAAAGCAGTTTGATCAAATAATTGTAACACCGGGCAATGCATGCAAAATTTTACTTTTTTTGGATATTGACTTTTTAAAGCTTTAAATATGTGGAGCTACAAGCATAGAAGGGGGAAGGAGTAAGTAGAAAAAAAAAGGAAAATAGATCCGACTCTTTTCTACATTATCCCTTAATAAAGGCAATTAAATAGAAGTGCCTCTATCCTGGCAGAGAGTATGCTTTTTTGTTTTTGTTTTTTTTTTTTAAAGCATAACCTAGAAATATGAGTAGTTCTCAAATGTTAGAATAAGCTGTTAAAACCATAATCACAAATTCTCAAAAATATGATACTATAGCCAGGTTCTGGGCTGGGAAATAGGTGTTTAAGAAGACATGTTTTTTGGCACAATTTTGGAAGACCTATTGTGTTTTTTGCAGGGTAATAGCTGGTAAGACTAGTGGACTTAAATGGCATTATTACAAACCCGTGCAGAGAGTCCTGGAACTTAGAGAGGACGTGGTGGGCAGATGTATAATTGAGATATTAAGATGGAATGAAGTATTCTGGTACTTCAGTGTGGTCTGAAAGCAGGGTACATTGCTGTGCTCAGATGGACACTGGTAATGATCTAAAAATAATCACTGGCATGAACACAGCCTTCTGCATCTGGAGGCTCTCTCCCACACAGTAGCAAAACCTGCCAACTTTCATGTATTAAAATTTCAGATTCAGGCCAAAGTTTATTGTGCCATGAGCTTTCCTGTTACCTCAGAAGTAGTAATGCTGAAAAAACTGCATCTGGAAGATGCACTGGCTTGCTACTTTTCCCTTGCTCTGTTGCAGAGCCCACATGTCCAGTCTTTATCTCCTTCTTGACTGTAAGGATGCTATGGGGAAGCGTGTCGCAAGCTGAGTCCAAGTAAACAACATCTTCTGCTCTCTTCTTACCTACAGAGTCTTCTCAGCTCAGGCTGGTCAGGCATTATTTGCTTTTCGTATATCCATGCCGGCTGTTCCCAGGCTGAAAGTTCTTGCTCTTACTGTGTCTGTATATAATCTCCCAGACTTTCAGGTGAAGCTGCTCAGCTGTATCCTCCTTGATCTCTGTACCTCAGATCCTCCTTGCCTGCAGCCCTTGGGGACTTCTCACAAACACTGCGATCATTGAGAGATGGCAGAAGGTGGCCTCACAGTGACATTGGCCAGCTCTCAATTCGTGTCATCACTTGCCATCTGATCCCATGAGCTTACAAATGTCCCGTTTACCTCAGTAGTCTCTAACGTCATGCTCCTCATCCGAGAGCAGCATCTTTCTCCCTCAAGCTTTGCTACTCTCTATAAGTATCTGGGAGCTCCAAGACCACACCATACCAGCAGTGATGGCACTGGTGTACTCTTTTCTGTATCCTGTGCCACTGGTGCTCTGTCCCATTTAGGAGCAGCGCCACAATTTCCTTAGTCCTCTTTTTGCTGCTGATATATCTACTCATGCTCTTATTGTCCTTCACATCCCTCACCTGTTTCAACTTGAGTTTAACTCTGGCCTTCGCAGTTTTATCCCTGCATGCTCAGATGATGGTTCTAAAGACCTTCCTGGAATTTATGGCAGTCAGTCATTGCATTGAAGATGTCTCCATAACTTTCACCAGGACATTGGGTCATCTTCTTGTTTCCTTATAGGAGAAAAGACCAGTATCCAAGATAGGAACACGATTTATACGATGATTGTGTTTTTAAACCCTCTGTGTTTCCAAATAGTAGCTGACACTTGTTTGGGTTTTTTTGGCCATTGGAGAGCATCAACTGCATCTTTTTCCATGGATTGCAATCCTGAGATCTTGTCCCGTGTTAGTAATGAGCAGTTCATAACCCACCACTGCTCTGAGGTGATATAGCTTAGATGTGTCACAGGTTTTCCTTTGAAGAAACCAATGCAATTATGAGGAAGGGGCAGATGATAACAGACAGAGGAAATGTGCAGGATGGATCGAGCTGAGGTGGACGCTTGGGGTTGTTTATTGCACTGGCTAGATGCAGAAGTAGGGGAAGGAGACTTCTCTGAATAGGACACAGGTGTGAAAAGACTCACCTTTCCTTCTGTTTTGAGGAGATGTGGGACAAATCACATTGGCAGTGGACAGGTGAAGAATGATCCATTAATATACCCAGAACAAACTGCAGTATAGCAGTGTTGCATGGATGACCAAGCTGCATGATGGGTTCTGTTTTGATTCTGCCAGGGACAAGTTGCCATTTTGGGGGAAACACTAAATCACTTTTAGGTTTTGTAGCATGTGCCTGCAGCTTTTTTTTCACTTTGAGATAGCTTGACCAGCAGTAGACTGACTGTGGTCATTGATGTGTCTAAGTTGCTTGTGTTGCAGTGGGGATGATTGTGCTTTCCTGCCTCATTTAAGTATGTAACATATTCTGAAGTCATGAGATACTAGGGTACAGAAATGCTTTTGCTGCCACAAGTGCTTTCAGCTACTTTACATTGGTATAGCCAGCTGCTGGAAAGCAACTGGATCTGCCCAGCTGAGCAGGCTTCAAATTTGGAGAAATCTGACTGGAATTCCCAGTGGAAAAGCCACCACTCCCCCTCTGCTTCCTTGCTAATCCGTGCAGCTCTAGGGCCTGGGTACAGACTGCAGCTGAAGGGAGCAAATGGTTTGACTGTCTTTTGCAGGGATGTCTTCACAGAGCAGGCTCCGGTGAGATGCTTTAATTACATTATTGAAGCAATGCTTGGTAAAAAAGTAAAAATCAGCTATTATGGCTAATAACTTGGTCATGAACTGGAAGTCCTGCAGAAAATCTAGTTTCAACATCTGAATATTTGGTAACAAACAGGTTTTTTTAACTGCTGAAGGGAACAAATACAACTTGTCTCATAGACAAGTTGTATGGAATAGGCAGTAGTTTCCAGCAGGAGGAAAAGGACTTTAAAAATAGAATCCCAAGCCTCATTCACAATTTACTTATGATGCTGGAGAAATGCCATCGTGAACCACGTCTGCTGCATATTAATTTCAGTAACATTGATATCTCATTTCAGAATTTTGTAGCAAATAGTTTCCTCCGTCTTTGTAAACACACACAGAGTGCTATGTGTGTCCTGTTCTCATTTAATTTGAAAACTCCAATACAAATGGTTTTACAATACTTTTTTGGTGTTCATTTCAAGTAGTTATGTAAGTGAAAATTAGATAGTGAAGCTCTGTAAGTGTAACCTCTTAGGTGACAGGGGTACACTGAAGTGTACTGAGACTTTGTGAGTCAAGCCAAATGCTTCAGCATCCCTTTGCAGACAAAAAGATAAGGGATGGGAAAAGATCAGTGATGGAATGAAATACTGAAATTTTGAGTTAGAGCCTAGTCTGGGAAACTGGGAGATTCAAGAAATCCCCTTTACGTGGGCATTTCTGAAGGGTTATGCATACTTCTGAGTCCTAAAAAGCATACTTGTTCTCCCTTTTCTCCACACAAATAGATGAACTGGTCTCTTGGTTCAGCTGTGATGGGGAGGTTCATGTCATCTTGAAGTGGCTCTCATATCTGAATTGAGTGAGGTTGTTTCAGTTCCTCCCTGTGAGCTGAGGGAGGTTTCATGATTCATTTTGCTGAAATAAGCTTGTCAGGGAGAGTCTTGTTTCACTGAATGCTTTTCCCAGCCCAGTGGCCTCTGGAAGGAAACAGGGTGAAAGGAGAAGCGGTTCACATGCACCTCTTTGTCTCCAAGTCTAATGTACTATCTTTCTGCAAGCCTTGCACTTAGGTCCTCCGGTCTTGAAGATGGAGCAGAATACAGACATTTCAGTTCTTTCTCAGGGAGTGAGAGGTTTGTGGTTTGCTGCAGGTCTTCATCGTATTTCCTTTGGTCACCTGCTCATGTGAACTGGAAATGCTCTTTTTTGGCCATTCTGCATTCTTTCCAGTTCTGGGCTGTGAGGGTGCCAGCACTGCAGTGATTTTCAACTTTTTTTTTTCCCGCTGCCTTTTTGCTTGCTGCTGTGCTGTATTACACACTTTTCTACATTCGCAGTCTGGCCCTGGTTCCTGACGTGTCTGTTTTCAGAAAGAAGTCTCGAGCAGTTGTAGCTGTGAAAGATGCTTAGGAGCAACGCTTTTGTTTACTCAGAGATTTCATGGGGACATCTTGGTATGTTTTGCAGCACTCAGCACAGCTGAAGCTGCCTGACATTACATAGCTGTGCAGGTTTGGGCTAGCCATTGTTTTGGTTGTGGAAGAGGAGCCTGACTGACAGCTGTTTTTCTGACCACATGCCTAGATTTTTTTTTCAAGATATATATAGAAGTCCGATTTGCTGAGCAGAGCAAAACGGCTTTGTGCAATTAATGTGACATGCTTAATAATGCTTGGAAGAATGCAGGCAACTGCATTTATAAACCTGCCATGTCTAAAAAAAAAAAAAAGAAAAAAAAATCTGACAAGCAATCCCAGTGCAAACACGTGTTTTTCTGAAGAAGGAACCGCATAGTGCTTAGTTGTAATGTTGCTTTTGAGACAAAACACTCTATTTTTCCGAGAGAACTTGTGTCATGCCAGAATCCCACTTTATCCTTGGGTTATCCTACACAGTGACAAATTCAATTTATGACTTTTTTTTCTTCTTTGGCATTTTAATGTTATAATTACTTTCCCATTTAAACAGCTCATTCGTTGAACACAGAATATGGTTTGGTTATTAGCACTGCAGTGGCACCTTGGTGAAATCAGGTTCAACCAGCTCTCCATATTTTTTCCAGTCAATAAATGATTTTTAAAAGGTCATCATGGCATAATTGAAAAGTTTAAGGCTCAGGTAATTAGCATCAATATGCAGTTTTCTCCACCCAGCATTTTATAAGCTGCTTTACTATTACTGTTGTCTGGGGAGGTTTTAATATGAAAAGGGCACTCCCAAGGGGTGTCTGCATGAAGAGGAAACCTTATTTAGCTTGAGAAGAAAAGGCATCAGCCACAGCTCCAATGTCCCTTGTCTTAGATGCAAGAGGATGTTAGAAGAGAAGCCCATCTCCCCTCCTTTCCTCAGCAGCAGTACTCATTTTACTGTAGATGTTGCTGCTGCAGATACAGCTACACCAAGTTCAACCTCCTGTAGCTATAAGGACCTACCCTGCAGTATGACCTTAGTCTAAAGGTAGAATATACAACTCACAGCATTTCTTCATCAGTGTATAAATACCAGATGCTTGGCTGGCCACCCCTTTCAGGAAAGTAAGATGGCTGGGGAAGAAGATGGACAGCTGAAACTGCTTCACATGCCTTGTCACAGTGAATTGCCTGGGTTTAGTATCAGGTGGAAGTTTAATTGCTGTATTTTGTGTCTTATTCCCTGTCTTACTTCCAAGGAACATGAGAGGAGGAGGAAGAAGGACAAGGATCTAGGAAGCATTGATTATTGAAGAGTGTAGCTGGGGAGAAAAGGATGAAATTGTTAATTTATTACCAAAGTGGGGATGAATTGTGTTTGAACCCAGAGATTAAAAGTACTACAGTTTGTTTGTGTCCTGAGATGACCACTATCCCCAGTGCTGAGGTCTCCACAGAAGTGCAGGGTTGAGAGACACCATACAGATAAAGTTTTATCCTCGGGGTCCTGCTAGAGTGTGTTGAAGGCTGAATCTGACACACGTGACCTTGGCATGTGACCCTGTCACAGCTCTTGACCTCAGAACTGAAACTTACTCTAAACTGGTAATACCCATATTGGAGAAGAGATCACCCAGGGTATTTTTTGTACCGAGCAAAAGCAGTCAATAAATGTTTGATCTGGCAGAGCATTTAGCATCTATCCCATCCATGTTGATCCAACAACTGCCTAAACATAGATTTACGGTAAGGGTCTTGTTTGCGTTTGTTCTTTTGCTTTCAGTTTTGCTTTCTTAATTTTGCATTTTTTAAGATCAGAAAATAAAACCTTCTGTCTGGCATGCTGAAGAAATACAACTATTTTCACTGAGAAAGTGAAATCCTACGTGACAGAGGAAAATCCGCTTGAAATGTGTACAAGTTTTTCCCTGAATAAGCACTGAAATGTTTGGCCCTTGGGATGGAAATAGACCTTGGAGTTTTACCAAGGTGCTTCAGAGATCCTTGCTCCTACTGCTTTTCTCTTTCAAATATAATGACTGGAGCTGTCTGGATGCGGGACTCATTTGAACTAAAAATAAGTATCTTTTTAAAATGGGATCCTCATTCTCTGGTCTCTCAGAAAGTCTGCTAAGGTATGATACAGTTTTTGGTGCTGATTTTCTAGGCTGGTTTTTAACCTGTGTAAACTGTGAAATGCTGATTTTACTTTACTTACAAGGAAAAGGCCAAGCTTGTGAGTAAATTATTGTGTTGCTAAAGATCTGATAAGCTTTTTAGTACTAGCTCTTTCCTAACCTTCAGTCCTCATTTATTGCAGGTACTTAAAAATAAAACCAGCTACATCACTTTGTTTGGAGACATTGAAGAAGAAATATAGAGCTCTTTATGCACATGAGAATCAAATTCAGACAGATACTATGAATGTTAATTGTGACTTCTTGTCATGTTTTCCTTTGTAAGCCTAAAAGTTCCTTGACAGCCTTGCGATTGTGGAAAGAAATATATTTAAAAAGCCACAAAGCAGATGTCATTCTGTTCTCAGGGATTATTCTGTAACCCTGAAAGGCTGAACTGACACCCCTTTTGCAGAAGGAAGCTGAGGGTGAGTGCTTCTCTGCTTTTTCACAAGTGTCATCTGATTTAAGCAGTATCCTCACCATTCTAGAGAGGAAATTGAAAATGAATGTAATCTCATGCTTCTAAATTGATCAAAATTGATGTCATTGCAGACTTAAAGGTGTTGTAAAGCTGGATGAGCACTCACAAGGCGAGGTAGGGTAAGACCCTTAAACAATGTAGGTTCTGTAACAGTGCACATCGCAGCATGGTCTGCTGGGTTGCAGTTTCTTGCATTTGCTATATGAACAAGACTGGATTCTTGTCTGTTATTTAGGGCTTCTTATCTGTACTGACCATAAAGGAGGTGAAAATGAAAAGTTAATTTTCAGCTGGTGTGCTGTTGGACCCAAAGTTGTAAGAACTGCATCTTTGAAACTCAATCACAAACTCCTGTGTTGGAATGGAAAATTTTCCTTCAAGGGCACAAATTGCTGTCTCCAGCTTGGAGTGAACAGCTGAAAATTGCTGAGGAATCTGTCCCTCAGAATGAATGGAAATGTGGCAAGATGCGTTATTGTCTTGGGGTGACTCTATCATGTGTATCCCCTATCATGCTCTATGCCCAAAAAGTAATATTGTGCCTTTTCTGTGCCTTTAAACTGAGCTTGAAAAAAAAAAAAAACAGACGAACTTTCCAAAGCAGCTTCTCAAGGACACAGAGATTACACTCCTCAGTGTTGTCTGGCTGTGGATGGCACGGACGGAGCACCCTGCTTGCTTTTTCTTCAGCCAGCTGGGTTTTTTTCCTCTTGGCGTGGGACGGAGAGCTGAATTTTGTTTCCTGGGACTTTGGGGTTTTTTTCCCTTCTTCTCTTCTGAACTGTTTCAACAACATCAGAACACATCAGGAGAATTTTCTCCCCGAGGCCCAGGGGTGGGCCCACGCCCTCACCGACCAGCTCCGAGGAGGAGAGAGACCACACCTACAGAATGACTCTGAAATCTTCCCAGGCTTCTCTCTATAGCGGGGGTTTTAATCCATTATTTAGCATCATTATCCTTTTCCTGTGTGTTTGTTAAAATAAATAGTTTTTATCTCTTTCACTTTCCTTCGAGGAAAAACTTCCTTTTTTCCCGAACCCTGTGGGGGGAAGGGTGGTTGCAACCTGGTTTTCTCTCAGGGGCTGTATTACTAGATTTTGGCCAAACCGGCACAGTTATGTAGGATGGGAAGGTTATCTTTTATTAAGATACCCACACTGAACTGAAGTTACTAAGGCTTGCATGTTACACTCCAGAAGGAATATCCTTCAGTTTCCAATTTTGGTTAATTCCATGCTTACAATACTGATATGCTCTTCACTCTTAAACTAAATTAATGAGCTCCTAAATGTAGTAAGTAGCACCCCACTACTTTTTTTTCCTTATCCATAAAAACACTCCTACTGAACTCAAAAGCAAGATTTGCACAAGAAAATCTTTTCCCTGGGAGTGAATACTGTGGTTTGATTTCCCTGTCAAGGCTGCAGGTTTTTCAAAAGCTTGTTTATAAGTGTTTAGGGTCCTCAGCTAAGAGTTATATAGCTCAGTAAGTGCTTGCAATGATTTATGAACTGGAATTAAAGTTGTAGAGTTATTTCTAATACTATAATGCTTGTAGTGCTGGAAATAGTATTTTCATACAGTGTGTCATATACTTCATTATTAATTAAGATATAACTCTAGCTATCATGTCTAAGTGATCTTTTTTTTTCTCCTTTTTTATTGTCTTTCAGAAAAATGATGCCAAATCTGTGAACTAAAAATAGCTGAAGATAATATTAAAGTTAGTGTCAAAACACTCAGGGCTAGATATGAGCTCTGAAGTTTAACACTAAGTGAAGTTCTGATCCTCAGTCTTACTGTGACTATATGCGAGTATGGGATACATAAGCAACAATGGCTTTCTACTTCATGTTGAACTTTCCCTATGTACTGATTTCATCTGAGGTAGAGTTACTTTTCTTCACAGTGGTTGGTATGGGGCTCTGTTTTCGATTTGTGCTAAACACAGAGCTGATAATATAGAGATGTTTTTGTTATTGGTGAGCAGGGCTTACACAGAGCCAAGGCCTTTTCTGCTTTTCCTACTGCCAGGCTGATGTGAAGACTGTGAGTCCATGGGAAACTTAGGGAAGACCCAGTTGTGACAGGTGATCCAAACTTACCAAAGACATAGTCCACACCATACAACATCCTTCCCTATATATAAAGTGGAGGGAAGAAGGAGGAACGGAAGGACATTTGGATTGATGGCATGTATCTTCCCAAGTCGCCATTATGCATGATGGACACCTGCTGTCCTGGAGATGGCTGAACACCTGCCTGTCTGTGGGAAGCAGTGAACTAGTTTCTCCTTTTGTTTTGCTTGCATGCATGGCTTTTGCTTTCCCTGTTAAACTGTCTTTATCTTAACCTATGAGTTTTCTGGGTTTTACTCTTCTGATTCTCTCCGCAGTCCTGGTGGTGGGGGAGTGAGCAAGTGGCTGTGTAGGGCTTGGCCACTGGCTGGGGTTAAACCACAACACCTTAGAAGAAGAAAAGACCTCTTATGCTGTCCCAGAGAGGACATCATGAGATGTTATCAGAGACACAGAGGGCATGTGTCCCTTATCTTCCCTGCATAGACACATGTTTATGGTGAGTGAGAACTGGAGAGGCCACCTCACAGACTGACACTCATTAACTATTCCTTTGTGCTCGTATTTCAGTTTCCACTCCCTTAAATTATAAATAAATAAATATATATCTAGCACAAGAGAAGACTGCTTTTCATGGTGCTTATGCTACAGACTACATGTAAGTCATGTGAATGATGAAATATTTGAACTACAAGGTCTTTTATATTACATTTACATTAAACAACATCCTAGACAAAGTCTTTCCTGACCTACTTGAGCAAATAATTCTCTTGTGTACAGAGATCATGACTTGTCTCGTTTTCAAATGTCTTTTGCTAGCAGTGGTTGGTCTAGAAAGTATTTTATTTTCCCTAGCTTTTCTGTTTGTATTTATGTGTGTGTGGGGGGGGAACACTGATGCAGGGAAAAAGAAGGCAAATGTATGATAAAGGCTAACATTTGAAAAGGTTGCTTTGGAGTATTAAAACATACCTGTGTTGGGATATCATACATCTATGACAAAGACAATTTTTATTATCCTGATGAGATATTGGTAAGGAAAACAGTGGCTTATTTTTAATTAAAAAAAAAAGGGTTTGAATGGATCCATATACTGTTAAAGTAAAATGGGGATAACTGGCATAAATTGCTAGTTGTTCATATAGAGGCATTATAAATCTAAATAAGTATTCATAAGGAATGACCTTACTGATAAGACCCTTATATAATGTAGATTATACATCAGTGGTTATCACTGTCTAGTCTGCTGTTTTACAATTTCTTTTTTTTGCGCCATTTGAGGATGACTTGATGTTTGAAAATATGTGTGATACAGTTAGCTTTGTGTCTGTGAAAACGTTTTCAGTCAAGGCAGCATAGATAAAAGGGCTGCAGGGAAAGCATCAGGGAGGGATGTCTTTGCTCTGCGGGTGCTGACAGAAGCTGATTATTGAAAGAGAGTTGTTCTCTGGACCTTTGTGCCAGGTTCTGGTAGCTGAAAATAGTGGTGATTGCTGTAGGGCTGTCTGTGAAGAACTAAATTTTATCTGTAGATAAAGCAATTATAAAGGTACTGTATGTACTGCTATCACAATGCTAATTTCTTACCCACTTGGGAAAATTATGTGAGAGGCTTTGGACAGCCTCTGTTGACCTGTAAGCATCAGGGTCCTCAAGCTGATGAATTACTAGTGCTATGAAAATGCCTTGTACTGGATTTGGACCAGAGAACTGGATTTGGAAGCCAATGGAGTTTATGCAGCATCAGAGTTGTGTGCCCCCAGGGGACAAACCTGGGTGTGCAGCTGCCTGAGATCTGAGTTAAGCACAGAGTAGCAGCACTTAGGGAATTGTAGCAAAGTCCACACCTCCAAGAGGGGCTTCTAATTCCTTAGCCAACTGGACAGGAAGAAACATCCCTGGCTACTGTTGCTAGCAATCATATTGCAACCATGTGGGATCCAAGCAGGAGATTTTACATTTGGGGGTCAGATTCTTAAGCGAATGTAAAATGGCCCCCTCACATTTTCTACACTGGGGAACAGATGAGTCATCCTCCCTGCAGAGTTATGCACTGACTAGGGATGGAATTTTTCAGTACTGACCTAATAACTATCTTATTGGTGTTATGCAGAAAAGAAGTGGGCCAAAGCTAACCTTTTAGTGCAGCTATTTAAGTAAATGGTGCAAGTAACACCTCATGTGTGAAACTTGCGGGAAGTCCCAGGGTGTCTAGGTGGATGTCTGAGACACACTGAGGGGGTGTCACAGAAAAGGAGTTTCCTTCTCAGCTCTCCTGGCTTTTGTTCTCAAAGATTTATAATAGGTTTTACTGGGATAAACCAAGTGGCTTTTCCCGACTGCATCCTGTAGGTCTGTGGTGCCCAAACTGAATGGCCTTTAACATTAGTCTTTAAATCTTTTAATGTAGTGATTAAACATGACAGGGATTAAGTCCCTGCCCAATAGCAGCTCACCTGGGTGCGTTGTTGGTTAGACGCAAAGCACAAAGCCAAATGCTCTTAAGCACCCAAGCATACGGCTGTTTGAAAATGTAGCAAGCCCCATCACGTCTTGTGATTAGGAAGCATTTCTTCTTCATTGAAGATGGAGTGGAACAGAAAAGTGGCTAAAAGAGTGCCCTTCAGAGCAAAACGAACAGATTGTGACCAAAGATTGGAACAGAAATTGAAAGGTTTTATCCTAAGTGTTTTTAAATATATGTATATAGTATGGTTTAGATATGTTTAAGAGGTACCTAGTCTAATGGAAAAAGAACTTAACATTTCAGAATTTCCTCAAGTATCCAGGCAAGAGACTAAATTACTCATATAAAGCAAATCAAATAGAGTTTGACACACAAACCATTAACTAATAAAAACATTCTTCTGGTTGCCAGGTCATCTAAAAATCTCTCAGGAAATGTCAGAAAGGAGGTGTATGTGTGAGCCATAGAGCCTTTAATTGTGCCAACGCATGTTATGTTTATTCTTGCAGGCTTTTTGCCTCAGTATGTTTTCTTTTCTCCTTATCATTTTATGTGGGTTTTATGGTTAACACAGAGTTCATGCATGATTTAAACCTTGTTCTGGAGACAAAGTCCTTTGTCTCCTCACTGGCCTTTTCCTATGATGCTAATTACTAGAGCAACTGAGTGCTTCCCATGGGTTTATTTCCTAATATCTCAAAATGATGAGGGGGTAGCATTACTGTGCTTTACAGGTTATCAACAGAAAGTTTGAGGTAAAAAAATGAAGTATATTTATGCATTTATGGAGGTAAAATGCCATTTCAAGAAAATTAAATTGTCCATTGATGGGTTTTATTTTTAGCTGGAAACCACTCTGGGAAGTGTGATTGTGTCACTCTGGAAGTGTGATGATTTTTTTTCCTCCAGAAGAATAAAATCAAAATGTTTTCCTTCCACGTGCTTGAATTTAAGAGGAACACACTTGGGTTGCACTGGCTCCAAATAATTTCATTTGAAATCTCTTGTCCTAAAACGAAGTGAACTCGGAAAGTGGAGCAGAGTCCTTGGCAGATTGTGTCTCCTAATGCATAGTCTCTGTACAGGGGTTTCATGATGCTATGTGCTGCAGCAGATGGAATCACGATTGTGAACCTGGGTTTCTAAAAATTGAAGAAAACACATGGATTTATCATACTATTGATTTGTGTGGACATGCTAACAGCCAGGACAAAAATGTCAATTTCTCTGCAGAACTGGTGCTTGCAATGAAGAAGGTAGCAGAGAGCAGCTGCCAGCTGCCCTTTGCGGGTTGCCTGGGGCTTTTGGGAGAGCTGGGATGCTTTGTCAGAAAATTTCATAGGCATTTCTGGACAGAAAATTAAAAAAAGGAGACCCTCAATGCCTCTCAGCTCCCAAAGCTTTTGCTATAATCTTTCTACTTTTTCTTTGCATGCTGCTTTGCACCTCTTGTGCTCTCCTGATGCCACATACTCACCTTTCTCTGCATCCCTGGTTCTCCCCAGCCTTCTGCGCTTCTTGTACCATGTTTTATTTATGCATCACTCTTCCTACTGCCTTGCTGAACAGCAGCCCTGCTTTGCCCTTTCATGCTTTCACTACTCAGCTAGTCCCAGTCTTCCAGTTCTACTCCCCCGAATGTTATTTTCCTCATTGTCTTGACAATGTCCAAACCCATGTCCCCCATTTTGCCCTCCTGATCTTTTTTGGCTTTTCCTGGTCCAGTTGCTGGTCCTCATCTGCCCCCTGCCTCCCCCAAACCCTGCAGACTGATGATCCCCATCCATTCCATGTCTGAATTCAGGTGCCTTTTACGTGGTGCTTGGATGGCATAATGCTATTCAATTTCAGCCACTGCTCAGTCTGAAGTGTCCCAGAGTCACGGAAGTGCAGCTCCAGGCACAAGGGAGCAGATTGAGCCTGTGACAACACTGTCAGTCACTTTGAGGAGACCTTTCTGAGGCCAGAGGGGCTGTGGACATCGGAAAGGCTGCTCGTGGACAAGCAAGACGTGTAAAACAGGATCCTCTGGCAGGTCTGGGGAGGATGTGGGGGGCAGAGGGTAGTGGGGAGAGGGCATGAGTAGCAGGCAGGGGCCCGAGGCGGTGACTGCCCCATTCCTCCAAGGTGGCATTTTGGACAGCCTTGTTATTGCCAGCTCATCTCTGGGGTTTGCTTTTCCCATCCCCTCTGAGGCAGCAAGAGTTAACGTAAAGGGAGGCAGCTGGACATGGCCAAAGGCCTTGGCATGCCTGTGTGATCCATCCAGCGGCACCTGCCTCCTTCACTCGCTCTGACCAGCACCCTCCACGCACAGAGCTGCTTCCTCTCTCAGGCAGAAGGGCACCGTGAGGCAAGTGCTGTTTCGACCCTGCTCTCTTTTTTTGATGCACAGTGGCATGATCCAGTTAGGATTTTGTGAGGAAGAGCAAAGGATACTCTGACCCTTCACAAAATCCCTTTGCATGAACTGCTGCTGGAGGGAAGCTGCCCCCCCAGTGGGGAGAGATTTTTCAACAGAGGGGGTTATTTGCAACAAGGTGTGCAGGGGTGGTCGGAGCAGTCTTCCAGTTTAGCTGCTGCCTAACCCTAATTTTGAGATTGTTCAAGGAAGGCTGGAGAAATGGGGAAATGGTGCATAAACTGAGGGCAAAGAATACTGAAACTACACGAGGCAAGACATCATCCACATGGCAAAGAATCCACAGATTCCACAGAATCCACGGTGGTCTGTACTTACTGCTGGATTTATCTGTACCTTATTTCTGAAAACTGTTAATCTATATGGGTAGCACAGCTGAGTTGAGTTTGAAGAAACAAAGACTTTGCCCAAAGGTGTTCTCTGTCCCAGCAAATGAACTGAAAATATAAAACATATGGGGCAATCTGATTTTTAACAATGCTTAAAAAAAAAAAAAAAGGGAAAACACTTTTACTGTGTATTTTGGAGTTTCAAGGACAGCAAAAAATCACTGTCATGATTTAGCTGTATCTGGAGAGCTGATGCAATCCTTATCAGTAGGGAGTTATTTAACACATCTGGGCAGAGTTCCTGCTGGTGGCCTCTGTCAGACATCTTTGCAGTGTAATAGGCGATATGTGAATGTTTTAGGGCCCCTGCTCTAGATTCCTCTGCTAGAGCCTGTCAGTTCTGTTTGCTGACAGTCACCAGCTGGGTCCTGACTTTGGAGCTGGGCTGTCCCATCAAACGAACGCACAAATTTGATCCAATGTGCCTTGGACCCCCAGAAAGTACAGGTAGAAATGGTAGAGGCCTCTGATAGCTTAAATTGGGATATTTTGCTATTATTTGTATTTCTTTTGAGCTGAAAGGCTCACAAAAATGATTTAAGTACTCTTGCATTGAGTTTCACCAGCAACATAATCATAAGCATTGACAATAAAAGTGCCTATGTTATACCCTTTGTGGAGAGAAACAGGAGGTGAAGACAGCAGGTGCCTTGAACATTGCCACAATGGTCACTGCAGTAAACAGAGGTCCCAGGAAACCCATTTCAGCCAAAATAAACCACAGCAGCTTCTCTCTCACAGCAGACCAGAGATTTATGCATTTTACACTCAATTTAAGATTCTCCCAAAGCTCCTGCAGCCTCTTCTGAACTCCTGCACACACATAATCCCCAGCTCCTGCTAAGTGTCCAGGCAGCCCCAAAATAATTTATATCTTTATGCTTTCAAATGTCATTGTTACTAAGGGGAAATCCCCACTGTTTCCTCCTCAGCTTTCTCTTTGCTTCTTTCCCCCTTGCCAGTGAGGATTAGGCTTGACTGCAGCTGACTTTGCTGTCTCACTTCCTGCAACGGGGTGCCAAGCGTTCCACAGTGACACAGCAGTTTTTCCTCTGTTCCCTCCATTTCTCCTCGCTGCACCCACTCACTCAAAGCCACAGGACTGATGATTTTGCCCAGTTCAGGGATGTGATAAGGCTCTGAACTTTTGCTGGGGGCTGGCTTGCTTCAGTGGGTCTGAAAGGTGCAACGAGGTGAAGGAGCAAGTGAGGGGCCACAGGATTTTCATGGACTTTACCAAGAATGAACCAATTCAGAGTTTACTAATATTCTGCATTGGTTAAACAACACAACCTCTTTTTTATTTTTTTTTTTTTTGTGAGAGGAAGGAAACCATTATGAAAAAGTTGTAAGTTGTATATCCATGCATGTGTGTGTGCACACATGCTTGTTTGGATTTAGAAGTGGAATTCATGGCAACTAACACTGAAAAAATGCAAGGACTTTTTTTTATTTCTGTCAGACTTTTTCGTGAGCTTAAAGCATTGTCACAGGACTTGACTGGTTGCTGATTTTCAAAAATTCAATGAATTTGTGATGTCACTGAAATTTCTATGAGTTTTAATAAATACAAGTTATTAACACAGTGAATAAAATCGAAAAGATCTAGCTTTTCTCTTGATATTGAAATATGGTGAGTTTTTTATTATTATTGTCATTCTTGCTGCCAGTCTGAGGTGTAGAGGCTAAATTTCAATATTTTTTAAGATACTCCTGGAAAACAAATGAGAAATAATTCTGCATTAGCATGGATGGCTCACATTCTACCCTACTTGGTACATTATAATTTTCCCTCTTCTTATTTTCCTTCTGACTGTCAAAAGCAGTTTTTAATTTCTCCAAATCACTCTGTAAATTTACATTCTGGCTTAGCTGGTCTATTTTTCTATTTTAGAGAAGTCAAATTGCATTGGCTTGGCAAAGTAAATTACTTTCCTTCAGATGAGAGGGGTTTCACTGAAGCGTTGGTTCACAAGATGCACAGCTCCCTAACTGCTGAGCCGCATTAATTGACACAGATGCAAAGTTGTCCAGCTGGAGTTGTTGCTACTTGTAAAGGCATAAGCAGGAATGAAAGTTGTTCCCTTTCCTCCCCACTCCCTTCCCTGTGTTACCTGTATATCCAAGGCTGGTCCGAGTCTTTAGGTGTGGTGCCTGCAGGGCAAGCCTAAGGATGAGCAGCAGTGGAAGGGATCTTTCCTCTGCTTTTTGTGTCAGGTTTGATACTCTGCCACAATCACTTTGATCTTCACTGGATTAAATTTTTAACTCAAGCTGTCCATCTCAACTGGACTTCAGTAAACCTAGGAAAGCACATTATCAGTTTACAGGGAGAGGGATGTAGAACCAGGTGATATGAGAGCACCTGGTGCCAGTGAAGAGGCTGAAGATATCAGACTTATTTAATTTTTTTGTTTTCTATTTGTACTTAATCCCGCTGTTGTCTTCAGAGGAGTTTGAGCTGTAGATGATCATGTAGACAAGGTTGTCTTTTCTGTTTCATTGGTGTTCATCATCTGTTCAAAAAGTTTTATTCACTCTAAGCTGCTTAAAGTCTTTTGACTTTACTTTTTTTTTTTCCACTGAAATCTCTGACTTTTTCACCTATCTCTGACTTGAAAAGTCTTATGCAAACTGAGAACCAGATTGTGAAAGGTCTGTGAATAAGTATTTCCACTGGTTAATATTCTGGCCTGGTGCTGGAGAGCAAAATATCTCTGTCTGTATTAAAATGCTAACCATTCTAAGCACTGGTTTAAAGCTTACATTGATTATTGTAAAACCTCATCAACTTTCTGATCATTATCCCTCTACAAAAAAAATTAAAAATTCAAGAGCAGATCAGATTAGTGGTGTTCTCAGCCATATTTCTTTCTGTCAGTATGTGTTGAGGGACTGAAGGAAAGAGGTGTATGAATTTCTTCCCAGGCTGTACTTGTCTGGTTTTCCCTGCTGCTCCTCCTGGCTCTCCCTTCTGGCTGTGAGCAGTGGATGAACTCTTGTGCAGAAATGGGGAAAATCTCAGAGCGAGTGTACGGCCCTCAAAAAAAGCAGCTTGTCCTTCATAGAAGAAAGAACTTCTAGCAAGTAATGTTCTATGTATCTTTAAGGGAAAGGAAAACTACTTGCAAATGACTGATTTTATATGTCATGGAATTTCAAGTCACTAAGCAAAAAGAAATACGTATAATGCATGGATAGAGGTGTAAAGGGAATCTTTTCATCCGGACTTTTGGAAAATGCTACCCATTAGTTGTGTGAAAGTCTGTGTTATGCTCACCTCTTCAAGCAGGGTGGCTGCATAATTAACTATGCTAACTGGAGAGGATGCTGCATTAGATCAGGTGAGAGAAGTGAAGTTAAATAGCACAACAGTAAAAACCATGGAGCAGAATTGATGCTTGAAACAGCCATCCACACACAGAAAAGAGTAGCAGTTGCATTTCAGATTCAAGTCATAGCAGGCTTCAGAACCTCTCTCTTGTGAAGAGACACAACATCTCTGAAAACATGCTGAAACAAGGAAGAGGGTGGCACATTTCTGAAATACTGAGTACTTGTGTGTGTGTATGTTACACCACCTCTTTCTGTTCACGAATCTTTGTTTGTAAGGCTAGGTGTTTGGCCCACACCCAAGTACCTGAACAGGCAGCAGAAAGAGAGTGATTCCTGGCTGGAATGTCCAAAAGTGGTCAAACATCCCTGCTTGTTCATGAAATCTCTGAGAGCAACACAGTGGGCCTTACTGAAAATTTTAACACAGAGCTGAAATAAGTGGAATATGGCAGCTATGCCAAAATTTGTCCTATTTTTCTATTTCATATCTTCAAAAAAAGCCAAAAAATATTTAGTTTTAGCCAAGTCACTAAGAAAAAACCTGAAATTAATGTATCTGTTCTTACACTGTGTTTCAATGATAGCAGAAACACGGCAAAGCTGTCAATAAAGGCAACACATTGAGTATGAGTAAGTGTGTGAGTGTCAGGGGTGAAAGTGAGACCAGATAGCAAAATACAGGGTGTCTTTGTTCCTCTTTAGAGCAAAGACACCATCTCCAGTCTTCTCTTGACACAGTGACTTACGTCAGTTTATTAATCTCTCATGAAGACCACTGTGCCCAGAGCTTCTCTCTGTTTTCCCCTGCTGGTTTCCAAGTGGGAGCATTATTCTCTAAAAATATGGATGTTTGGGAACTGAGCTGAATTGTGGGTCTGGTTTTCATTTTTACACTCCTGCAAACTCTGTCTCTTTTGGTCTCCCTGTGGTCGCATTTAGTGTCTCCCAGATTTTTCCTATTTGCTGGTACAGTAGAACAGGACCTGTTGCTCCATAACCAGGCACTCCTGCATCTGCTCCAGCATCCTCTCCGGGACAGTGCAAAGTGCCAGGTTTGGCAGTGAAAGGTCTGAGAAATGCTAGAGCATGACAGTTAAATAGAATTTCCTTGAAGGGGAAAAAGTTTGCTCTTGCCCACCCTCAAAGATCACCTTATGTCCTGCAGCCTACACTGGCAGACAGCCTCCGTTAAAATCAAGTCACATCTTTATTTTTAGCACTTGACATATTTGCTTTTTTTTTTCCATGAAAATTTCCACTCCCTTTTAATTTGTGAAACTCCTGGTTTCGGTTGTCTCTGGTGGAAAGGAATAGCACCAGACAGTTGCTGTGGGAAGGGATTGTTCTTCATCCTTTGTCTTTCATTTTCAGCAGATGCCCTTCTGCTCCTGTATGATGGGAAATGATGAGCAGAACCCGCTTTCTTTGGTGCCATTCATTAATTTGAACACCTTTATCTTTTTTCTTCTCTGAAGTGAACAGGTTTAATTTTATTATTCATCTAGAAGCTTTTCGTGCCTCTAATTATTTTCATTGTCATTTCTAAACTCATTTCATGTCTGTTTTGTCCTTCTCAAGGTGTCCAGAACTGATTGTGATGCGCTCAGTTTGGATAATAAAAAGTATTTTAAATACTTTTTTGAAAATACAAGTATTGCTTCTCTGTTCCATTCTTTTCCCTTCTTAACTGTTCCTCTTTTTAGCACTACGAGACATCTCTGACAAAATGCCAGTGACACCCAAGCATTTTTCTTAACTCTTCACAGTTAAATTTAGAAGCCAGAAGATGTAGTTTATATTCTTCCTCTCAGAAAGCACCATCTTCTGTTTGAAAATGCTGCATTCATCTGCGATGGCATCGTGCTTTACTGGTATCTCACCCAAGTTCTTCTCTTGATTTACTTAAATTTTTTGCCTTCTACTATTTTCACTCTCCCATTTCTTTGTTCATTTTCAGGCTTTCTCAGCAAAAAATCTTTTGCACTTGACTGTCCAAGACACTTTTGTATCTGCGTTTTATTCTTCCCCATACCCAGAGCCTGCGTTTATAACAAGATAACTTGAGTAATCTTCTACATTTAGTGTTGTACATATTTAAAATACTTTTAACCCAGGTCAGATCAAGGCATTACCGTGGTTAAATAGCAGGTCTAAAAAAGTTTGGCTTGACTATTCTGTACTTATGGCAAAACCATTTCATCAACTAGGATAAATCTCTGAAGTTCACTCGGAAGCACAGGTGCCAATCAGCTCATCAGTCAAACCAGCTGCAGAACGCCATGGGGCAGCAAAAAGTAATAATTAATGATAAATTTTTGGGCTTTTTGGTTTTTTTTTTTTTTAACATGAGACGTACTGGCCTACAAACAAGGAGAACAGTGTAGCTGGATATTTCATGATTACGTCAGCCATCAGAAAGGCGTATTGGTGGGTCAGAAAAGAAGATTACAAACTTCATTTTTAAATAAAAATGCTTACTCAGGAATTGATAAATCTTTTTTCATGACTGAAAAATAGTATTGGTTCAGAAAATGTAATTATGTATTAAAAAAGAAAAAAAAAAAATCTAAAAAACCTCCCCACAACCCCCAGTTTCTTCTTTCTCAATTGCCATTTTCTGACTTGGGGACTGTTTCCAGGGCAACATAACAAACACTGAAGAAAGTACACGAGAGAATTCCCTCTTCTATTTTATGTGAGAGTTATGTCCCTCTGTTATTGCTAAGGAAATGAGGAGTATTTTGCATTGAAAAGTACTTATCATGCATCTCTGCCTGAAGTATGCAGAGCCTGTGCAGTCTGTTTTGTACCTGATGTTTGCCAAGAGATGGAGCTGCAGAGTAAGGCACCTACCAAGCCTGACCCTGTAAATCAGGAGAGATATAATAAAACCCTTGGCAGCAAAAACCCGTAGCCTCTGATACTGATGCCTGTTACTCTTCCCCAAGTGATGACGAGGCTTGTGTTGGGCACTTAGCCAGCTCTGTTCAATCTATTCCAATTTATTTCATTAAGCCGTGGCTCAGAAAAGCCAAGAAACAAGCTGTATTAATCTTGCTGGATATCCTGGCCCCTGCTCAGATAATGTTATAGAAAATGCTCAGCAGCCCCACAGTTGAGCAGCAACAGGATGAAAACAGCTGCTCTTTTGGACTTGCCTTAAAACCTCTGTTCCCTGCAAACACTCCGGTGAAATGTTGGTTGCGCTGTGTTGTTGTTACTCAGCCGGTAATTTTTTGGGGCTACCTTCACCATTTAGGCATTATGCAAAACATCATTTCAGTTTCTAGGCACCTGCAGTGTGAGACAGAAGATAGCAAAAGGATTCCCAAACTGCCAGAGACCTGAGTTTGTCAATCTATAAAGTGTCCCTCCGTGTATGGATTTACAGGCTTAGCTCTGGAAGCTATAAACCTGTGTTAGTACTGAGCAAAGCCAAGTATTTTTGGAGCAGAGCTCGGGTTCAGCTCTGGGTTAATGCAGTGATCTGGCATGGCTGAGCCAGCTGCCATCCACAGCATGCTCCTGTCCTCCTGTCCCAGCACTCTGGCAGGTAGAACAAGTCCAGGTTTGTCTGTACCTGCTCATAATATCCCAGGATTGCCTGGAGCTACTTCGGGATTAGGTATAGCATGGGGAACCTGCCTAACTAATCGGACTCCCACTCTTCTCCAAGCCTCGGGAGATTCTCAGAGTAGACATTCCTGCAAACCAAGTCACTCCAGTTTCTGGGTCTCCCCAGCATCTGCCACATCAGTTCTCACTCCAAAAAAAAGAGCTGTGGAAGGGCAAGGACTGACTTACCAAAGTACCCTCTTGCACCCGTGAGCAGTCAGGGCATTTCTTTGTTTTCAAATCTGTATTCTGCTTCATTTGCTTAATTCAAAATCCTAGTGCCTACTGATTCTTTTGGTGAGAACCAGCAGATTAATAAGGGATAGATTCTGCTTCAGTTGCACTCCCAGGTGAGAGAGGAAGGGAGAGAGGGAGGTGAGAGAAGAGAGGTGAGTCTGCCTCTGCCTTTGGATTGCAGTGCAAACCTTGGGGCTGTGCCAACCAGTTTTGAGCCTTCCTTCTAATGAAGATTTCATAGATTTCATCCTTTGTGTTGTGTCAATAAGATAGAGACTCGAAACTAAATAGATTAGAAGAAAAGCCACTTGTGTATTTGCTAAACAGGATCGAGAGCAGTCTTTTTTCCTCCCTGTTTTTTTCATGGGAAAAGGCTGACCTGGGTTATAAGCATAGCTCCAGCAGGAAAATCATGGCTGGGAATACTGATCAGACTGAGGGGTTCAAATACTTTTGGGGATAAGTATTTGGAAGCCTATGTCTAGATGGTATTTCCCTTTGGGTATTCAGTACAGCTCTTTGCTTGCTAATTTCTGTTCTTTTCCCTAATTTTGGGCTATGATTGGCCCCAGCTGTCAGATATTCGGAAAAATTAGCATGGCAGCCCCAAGCTTGCTTTGGAGTTTTAAACTGCACAGAGTTGGTGAAATATTTTGTAATCCAATTTCCCAGGGAAAAGTCTGTTTGTCAATCAGTCTGTTGTTTTATAGTAGGGCAGGGAAGAAAATCCGAAAATAGTACAGGAGAGAAATGGACTATTATCCATACTTGTAGGTGACAGATGTCTGGTCAAAATACATGTATGTTTTGGCTACATGTAGATCCAAAATAGCATAACACACATTGTGGCTTCCTCTAGTGTCAAAAGAGAAGATTTTGCGTTGTGGAAAAAAAAAATCTGCCTGACTTCAGATTATAACGTTTTGAAATACCTGTGGGGTTTTAATGTGGTAAATAATGGGTTTTTAAAAACCAAAATAACCCCCTTAGACTTAAGGTCTTCTGATACAATGACTTCCAGGTCCATACATTCCACTGGGACAGTGAATCCCAATTTTCATAGCCATGTCTCTGAGCCCAGCAAGTCCTTGTGGAGCCCACAGTGGACTGGTGGGATTGCTAGCTTAGGCACTGGGCATGGTTCAGGTAAACTATGTTTGTTCCTCACCTCTGAACACTCTCCACATCACTAGTTAGAAACCATAGCTGTAGGTAAGCCCTGGTAACTCACTGAACCTCTGTGCCTCAGCCTCTCTGCATTGGTAAGTAGAAACATCAGTAAGGGATAAATGTAATATGTTTTGTCATAGCTTAAAGATATTCTGCTTTATACAGAAATGCCGCCTCAATCAAATGGGACGGGAGAGCCAGGACAGACGCTCCTTGAGCTTATATTATTTTATTCGCCTCATAAGCTTGACAGGAGACCTCAGAGATAATACAAGCTCGCGTTGCTGGCAAAAACCCAAGATTTCCTGGTTACAGAGCATTCTTAAAAGCTTTTCAGCCAATAGCAATAGTTCTAGAGGTTACAGACAACTGTTTCAACCAATCTTCTTCATTGCTCATACATTTGTTAAAACAATACTTGCTTGTTTTATACCTTATATAACAAAGCATAATATTCCATTATTAAGCTTAACTTTATCTTTCTTGCTAAGCATATTTTTTGCAACTTCTAAAAGTTCTCTCAGCTAGTCCTAGAAACATGGTTCTTTGTTCCCGTGTCCTTGTTCTAATGTATAATTGTATATTCTAACTGTATCTTCTTTTAGTATTTTCTCAGGTGAAGCTGTTTCCCAAAATCTTTCTGCTTTATTCTTAAAACCTGCTTTTGTTTCTCACCCTTAGACATCCCTTTACCTTTTTCTATATTTCCTACATATTCTGCTTTACACAGGTAAGCAATGCTTTCCTACTGTCTCCCACTGTCTCTGGTTTAGAGGTGTGGTTACTGACAGAGCAGTGGGAAAGCAACTCCACGTGGAGCTCAACAAGTTCACCAGGAAGCTCTTAAGAGATTCTACTTGTTGTTGGAGAGATGCCAGTATATTTATGTACATATATCAGATGGTTAAAATACAGCTTGTTGGGAGCTTTTGCTCTGTGAAAGACCTGAGGCAATTTGGTCCTGTCTCCTGTGCATATTTATCTCAGTTTTCAGGGAGTAGTTTCATGCACTGGAGAGCAGACAAACCACATGCATGGAGCTGAGCTGTATTTTAAAAAAGCAATTGAGAGCAACATTTTTGCCCCGCATAAGTAGTTGATATTTTAAATGATGTAATTGCATGCACATGTTTTGTTTATTACAGATAAAGCATCTCTTTTAAACTTCTATAATTAAATAACCACCTCTTGTTGGGGCTGCTCTTTTTTCTACATTGTAAAACCACTTCCCCCCAGCACAAAATTTGTACCAGCACTCAGTTGCCCCCTGAGGCCATGAGGACATCGCTCTGCTCCACCTTAGCCAGGAGCTGATTGTGTCTGGTGCTCAAAACATGCCAAGTTTCAACAGAGGAAGTAGGCTTTGGTGGTTACTTCTGGAGTTAATTCTCGAGACCAGACAAAACCTTTAAACACTTTTTAAACAACAGCTTTTTTCAGTCTCTAGCTGAAGTTCTATGCTAAGCTGATGTTAGATACTTGAAGAGTGTGTCAGCTAAAGCAGACATCTCTTGGACATTCCAGTTTTGCTCCTCTGGTAGCATGACTCAGACTTCAGGACTTTTAAAAGTCAGGGGATACTGGGACTATTTGAGCCTCTGCTCCTTTCTGTGCTTACCTGTTCGTAGAACAATGACTCAGTGTCAGTTATAATGGGATCATAATGGGATGGCTATACACCACATTATTTAAAAACTAATTTGTGTGTGTATTGTTGGCTGATGCCATACATAAGATTGAAGAGTGGGAAAAGAAAAACATCACATTTGGGTTTTTTAGATGAAAATACTAATGGAGGAGCTTGGAGTGACTGGACAACAGATGGCATTGGTCCATATGCTTCCCTTTAGCTAGATAGGTGTTTGGTTTGGCTTTTTGGGCATTCCTTTGGGACAACATGGATAACATTTTCTAGGGTGATGTGTGTAAGAGTAGTTTGGCCTTTGAGAGGCTTGGGATGAACATAACAGATGAGCAGCTTCAAAGACCAGCAGGAATTGCTTTTCTCTCAGACCTTTTTCTCTGACTTTTCTTAACCAACTCCTATTAGGTTCGAGACTTACCATAGTATATGGGTGCCACAGAATTCTCTTTATTCAAGAGGGTGGGTGGGCTGTGCAAGATATCTCCCAGTGTTACCAATGCCAGGTAGTGGAAAAGAGAGGTAAAGCCCTTTCACTTTTGGAGCTGTCAGTCCTCGTGCTTTTCACAAGCAGCACATTCAACCTTTCTTCTTTGCAAGTGGCTCAAGCTGTTCCCTCTGAACCTCCTGCACTGCATTGATATGGCAACAGGCTGACCTGACACATTTTACATCAAGAGCAGTGCCACAGCACTTCGTCCTAACAATTTGTGGTGGTTGATTCAGGATATCTGGAGAACTTTCTGTGCTGCTTCCCTTACCTCTCTGGACCTTCAAATTGAAACCTATTTTTCTTCCCACAGGGGCATCAGATTATTTCGTTTCCTGTTGCATTGCCTTCTGGAGCACTCTCTCCACTGGAACATACAGTTCTGTGGAGAGGTATAGGCGATGCCTGGCTATTTTTGATGTATACTTTAGCAATGCCAAGTGCTTGCAATTCCTGAACTGTTAGACTGCTGGAAAGCCTAGTTCCAGAGGAAATCTGCTTAGTTTCTCACCAGCTCACAAGCTCAGACTTCTGGCCAGTGGTCCAGAGGCAGCCCTACCCTTCTGACAGCTTTGATTTGTATATGCTTATACAGTCAAAAAATGAGTCTGAGGCTCCCTGGTAGGAATTGGACCAGAGGACACTGCAGGATGTGCCTGTTAACTGGGCATCTGAGCTACATCTGTGGTTCATAAGGGTCAGAGCCTGTGTTTGAGCACTGCTCTGTGGTTCCCCAGACTCCTTGGCTGGGTTACCCTGGCTGCTGGCATGGGTTTTTTAGTACTGATTACCAACTGCAGATACTGGGCACCATGAGGAGAGCTGCATATGCCAAGGACCCTTTCTGCCAAGCACTCTGATCATGGTGACCCGAATTTTGGGAGGAGAGGAGTTTTCCGCACGCAGGGGAGAGCTGAGATCTGCCTTTTGTCCTCAGTGTCAGGGCACAGCCCGTTTTACTAGTCCAGGCAAACCAGTAGGTGACTGCCAAGAGATTAATTGTGCTCTGGCTACTCCAGGGCTGTATAAAACAATCCTGTTCAGATGGCTTGAGGCTGGCTGCCTCTAGGGCAGGCCGGAGCCAGCCCATGGCACAGCTGGGCATCATGTGCTGCCTCTATGACTGTTGCTGCTACTGCTATTACTGTCATTGATATTGTGATGAGGATGATCAAGTGTGACTTTCTGGGCTTCCTACCTCCAAAACAATTTGAAGGCTCTTCTCTAACCTGCCACAGCAACACTTTAATGTCAGGAAATTGCAGGTGCAAGATTCATGCCTTGAGCTGGGGCGTAAAAGCCTGCAGGAACATGTGGAGGTAAAGAATGTGCTGGGGTCATGCTTAATGGTGGTGATGGGTAGAAAAATGCAAAGCTGGTGTCACCACTTCCACACTGCTCTTGAAGCCTGCTGTCACCCAAAGCTGAGAGCAAAAAAACACTTATGTGGTGTAGAAGATCATCAAAGGCCAGGGCTTAAAAAGGCATTTTTTGATATTTGAGAGCAGGCATACGCTAATAGTTTGAACTAGTAATTAAGAAGCCGCAGCTGTGCAACTTCTTATGGGCTGCCACCCTGGGGTGCATCACTGTGCCATCTGTCCCCAGGACTTGTCCCAAGCGTGCTGGAGACTTCCTCAAAGACTGACATGCCTTTCAGTGGCTCCTTGGAAGTGATGGGGCTGTGAATATCAGTAAACAGGGACAGCAGCAGACACTTCCCAGTTTCCTCCCCTAGACTACTGGGTGTTATGTATCTGAGTATTTTCTCTTCCTGCGGAATGTCAAAAATGGCAGGCTGCACCCCAGCAGCATTTGTGAAAGCTCACAGTGAGTCCTTCTAATTCACTGTGCAAGAAACATGAGAATTCCTTTTCCCCCAAATAAAATAATTGTTTTAAAATAATTTGACAATATAAAGAAATTATTTCTTTTACTTTAAAGGATAAGGAAACAAAATTTGGGAATATAACAGAGTCATCTGGGTTCAGTGAGCCAAAACATCACAGATGTTATTTTAGGATGACTAGTTTTACAGTCCTGGTGGAATTTCTCCTTTTAATTAAAAACCAAAGAATTTTCAGAACATGTTATGTGCACCTTGAATAAGAACTATTCTAGGAGCTTGCAAAACTAAATCTGAAGTAGTTCTCCTTAAGCTTAAATAACTGATCCATTCAAAAGAGGGATAAACCTTTCCACTGTGAATCTTAAGTGCAATATCCTTGCTAATCTTCTTTTAATTGGTGGCAAAGACAGTTCTTGTGTTTTACACATCAGCACTTTCCAATTGGTGCCATGCTGAATGACTAAGCCTTAAGGTGGAAAAGGAATTCAGGCTTGAAAATGCTGCACTGCTTCCTAGGATATTGTTATCACTTTGATATTATTATAATTTAGAACAAAAAAAATGGGTAGAGCTGCTTCTTCCTTGCCATTGTGATCCCGCATGTATCCCGTGTTTTATACCTGTGCTAATGCATCATCCGAGCACAGAAGGAGTTAGCAACCTCTATGTTTATGAGCCACACTCCCGATGTTTTTACTTGAGCCAAACTCATGAACTCTTTCATGGTTAGCTTCATTTCCACATTTGAAGAACTGGAGCTCACGGGAGCCAATTATGAATAACATTGCTGAATGTCCTAGTATTCTTTGTTGCTTTAGTGATATGCTTGTTGTTCTGGATTGTCTAAAAAGGGATAAAAATGTGTTTTTAAAACATGTTGAAAATGTTAGCTAAGAACTTTTAATGTTTAGACCAGCAGGAATACCTGAACCTAGCGTCAGTAGTTGGTTGGCTTGGAGTGTGGTGTTAAAAATACGTCTTCAAGGAAAGACCAGGCTCTAAGTATTGTAATGCTAATATATTTTTCAAAGATCTTAAAAGATTTTTTTTGGTTTTTAAAGAGAAAATAGCTTCTTTTGTGATTCATAAAAGTAATATTTCTTGAAAGACACAGTAAAACCATCCACACTGTCGTTAAAAGAGACATATTAATTGCATTAGTTGCAAGACTGATAAGAAGTCATGGAGCTTGCAATGAGTTATATATCCAGGAACAGGAATAGACATATCAAGGTAACTCCTGTTATGGAACTCCAGGGTGAAAAATGGAATGACAGGTGACATATTTTTGTGGTATGTTACTCAAAGATGAACTTTATTTTTCTATTGTCACTGCATGGTTAACGGTTTTTAAAAAGGGTTTATCGCAGAATCAGCTGTAGTCAAAGAAACCGGAATTGCTTTACTGAAGGTGAAGTACTTGACTCAACTACCAAGAAGTATGATATAATGAATAGACTGGATTTTCCGTCTCCGTCACATTGAATTGTAATTACTTGAAAAGTAATCTTCCTGCATTTTGATTTTTTTCAGGTTTTTTTAGAAGTAATCACTGACTACTAACAAGAGACAAGCTTTTATCATGTATACTTCCAGTTACTGTGAGTTTATATTGCATTAATTGAGTGTGAAAAGAGTAACAATATTCTTAAAGAATATCTGCCTGTTGTTTCTCACTCCTGTCCCAGCTGTGGTAAAGATATGTATTAATTATATCCAGGTGTGATACCTCCAGAGCTGGAAAGCCGTGAGAACACCCAGACGTAGTTGTTCTTGGACACCTGAGTTGGAGAGGAGGAAGAGAGAGGATAACACCCCGTGTTGTTTCATTACATACGGATAGCCACAACTCACACTTATACATATGCTCTTGCCTTTAGCTTGGTAGTCTTTTTCCCTGTGTAGCTCCGTGCCGCGCTGCATCACATGTTATGAAAACTGTTGAAAAGCGTATAGGCTGTTACAACAGGAATGTTTCGCCACCTAAGTACCATCTGCTCACGAGCGCTGGAAGTTGAACCCACCGGTTGAACTGCTTGGAGGCAGTTGAAACACGATGCAGAAACATGATCAGAGAGGACTGCTTGATGCTTTTGCTTATTTCTGGTCCTTTGGTGAAACCATGCTATCCTCCTGGCCTAAGGAAAGCAGGAGCCTGTCTATTCTTGGTTGTTTCAGTAAAAAATGTTTGGTCTTAGAAGTTGCTATGGTTTAAGGGGGAAAAGGCATCTTGGAGACAACAACAGAAGAACTTCACTTTGAAGAACAGAAGAAAGCTGGCCCAGTCAGACCATTCCCTTATGAAAGGAGGCTGCAGAAGAGAGGAGAGGGAGGAAACGACCTTGTTAGTGCAAAAGCCAGGCTTGACTCCATGCCTTACCTTTACTTACCTTGTTTCACTTTTTCCAGTCTCTCAGGCAGGCTTAACATTCCTAATAGCAGTCTTTGCAGTAGGAGTAAGTCACTCTAAGAGTTCATCTCATTTTCTAACTTCTCTTTGTGGGAAGGATAACATGCCTGTGTTTCAAAAGATTGCAGTGCCAAGTGTAGCACACCAAGAGACACTGCTGAGGTAGATCACAGAAGCAGTATGCCTATGCTCTGTCTGTGATAGCTGGGTTTGCTGGGAAGCTTTTCTTTTGCTACCTTCAAGGCTATTTTGCATTATTTATTGTGGTGATCGGGGAGAATGCAATCCCTTGGGAGCAATGAAGGTGTCACGGCAGGACTCACGTTTAAGCTACTATTAGGGACAATACTCAAGTGTGGCGAACTATGGGTAAGGGCACTTGGAGTCAATACAGATAGTGCTCATGAATTTAAAACAAGCTTCGAGCCTCACTTCAACCAGGCAGTCTCCTGAGTGCATGCTAATAGTAGGGTAGCTCTGAGATTTTGAGTAGAGAGCAAGCCTGTTACAACCCCAGCACATTTACTTCTAGTCCTAGTTTCTGGACTTCACACATGCTGAAGCAGTACTGAAAACTGGGATTCTGCAGATAGCACAGCTGCCTCACATAAATCCTTAGAGGTTTCTTCTTTCACGACATAGCCTGGAAAGGCTAGCCAGGGTGTCTTCTGCAGGAGCTGCTAATTAAGACAAAAGAGTGGAGAGACATTTAGTCCCTGTTTCACACCATGTTTCAGAGGTACAGCATTTTGCCCTTCAACTTTTGGGTTTTCTTCTTGTGCCTGAACAGAGAAGGCTGTTTATTGCTTTTGTGTCTCTCTGGTCCTTTGCTGAAGTTGCTTGTGCATTAAGGAGTAAAGGCCTGCCATTTCTTACTGTCTGGTCACCAGCTTACAGTTCTCAGTCTTTATAAAGCTGCTGGAATCAAAGGAAATAGCAGAACATCTCTTGTTTCAGTGTAGGAAAGAGAGTTGACCCTGTCTAGCTTGATGGGAAGAGCTTGAAAACACGAAGAAGGTATAAACTCTATTGGCACAAAGAGAAGAAAGACTCCTCAGCCTATTTTTTGAACCTCACTCTTTTGGTGTTAACTTCAAGATTTTGACTGCTTTGCAGAAGTGCTGTTGCCAATATGCTAAACTTGAATGCACACCCAAACACATGCATACATGTGCAGATCTTTGGGGCTCAGTTACTCAGCCTCCTTCTTGGTGCAAGTTTGTTTAGCAATCGTTCTGCTTGCTTTAAACTCCAGCTTTTGCCTCGCAGATGCATGTTGATTGCTTCACAGCAAGACAAGTTAGTCCTGCCTGTGCAAAAACATGTATTTTCTGGTGCTTTCTTAAGTGCTTTTTTCAGTTATCTTTTGTTTGTGAGTTCCCATCAGATCTCCCCCTGTATCAGTGCATGAGTCTGAAAGGGCTTCCTGACACCTGCTGTGTCATCTCCAGCTCTGTGGTCTAAAACAAGCAAGGCTGTGGCTCTGTCTGTCTCAGCTTTCCTTCTCAGTGCTGTGAGCTGAGTGTTGACTCTTCTGAGTAAACTGGTGATTCATATGAAAATGCTCAGCTATGTGGGAAGAGTCACAGAGCAGTAATATGAAAATGAAGGTTTCTTTTTCCAAAGAATCTTTTGCAAGATTTCACTTCTGAATATCTTTTATTTCCTTCAGATCACAAACAGAAAGTCAGATGTGTTTATTAATTTTTTTCCTAGCTTAAAAATTATAGTTTCATGTGTAATTTCAGGTGAAAATGCCCCTGCCACATTAATAAAATAGAAAAAGAGCTTTAAGACTGGCCCCTATTTCAGTATTTCTTTCCTTCACAGTCTCTCTTCCCCAGAGTCTCTCCACTCCAGCTTTCTGCATCTCCCAAAGTTGAGGGAGAGTCTCCTGAATTCTCTGCTTGCTTCTCATCTGTTTCTTCCTGGCTTTGAACATTTCACCCCACCTTGTGGTGTTTGCCTCATTGCAGATGTTTCTCAGTAGCTTCTCTGAGGATATTTCTCACCTTTCTTGAGACATCTCTGTGTCCTTCTGTAGGTCAGGTTTTGATAAACATAGCAAGAAAGTTGGTTATGTGTTGATATCTTCAAGTCAGAAGGCTTTTGGGCTGCAGTGGGCAGAGTCATTCAGAGCTACTTTCCCCAGAAAACTCCTATTTAAAATTTGTGCTTTTCCTGTATCCTCCACAATACCAGAGCCACCCATCTCTGACCGGGGGTGCCAAGCGGAGGCGTGTTCAGGCGTGGGAGGGAGCTGCCGGGTGGCAATTACCTGTGTGGCACACACATGCAGTTTGCCATCACCTCCTGTTCTGTTCTGGTGATTTATGGACCAGTGAGTGGCTCCAGCCTCATGCCCTGAGTTTTGTAAGGCATTATTCAATTTTGCCAAGGGAAGTCTATAAATTACTGAGTTATGCACTTGGTAAGACCTTGTCTTATCACTGAAGAGTGTATTTATTTCAGACCGTGTTTCCTTGGACAGCAGGCGCATGCGGAAGAGGAAAAGAAACATGAATCCTGGAAATATTGTAATGGGGTGACATTAGCAGGGCTCTCAGGAAGGAGAGGCTGAGGTGCGGGAGCTTCAGAGCAGAAATCCCTGACGGGGTTGTGATGGGGGTACCTGAGCCTTGAGGTGGAAGGACAGGAAGTGTGGGGACCTTCATAGAGGAAGGATTGGATGATGATGTCTTTGTGGTGGAAGAAAGACAGCTTGAGCTGAAGGCAAATTTGGGCTTAGCTACTGGTACCAGGCATGTTCCTGTAGTGAAGCAAGCTCAGGCGCACTGCATTTTCCTCTTCCTTCAGCTGAAGGCAAGCACTTCTTGCACCACTGTATTTCTAGGCCGGAAGAAGCAGCCCAGTTTGGTAAGCAGGCATTTCCCTGCAGCCTTAGAGTCAAGACGTAAATGATTTTCTTTTTTACAGTTACATAATGATCATCGTGAGCTGATAGTCTTTAATTGCAATACCTCTTTGTGTTCAATAACATGGGAAAAATGTGTCAGAAGAGTTAAATGATATGAACAGGATATATCTCTGGTGCCTACTGCTGGGTTTATAGCCACACACCTGTCTCCATTTGGAAATGAAAGGGGAAACTGGATGACAGAGCTCTTGCAAAATCACCTAACCATCACCATACAGTCAGAGGGCTGCTGACCATAATAAAGGCCCTATATGGTGTCTGGATCCTGCATTTATGCATTTTAATGTCATAATAATAATTTTGAGAGGTATATTTCTAATGCCTTGAAGCCGAGAAAGTGCACAGCTTGCTGCATGGCAGGCCCACTGCTTCACTTGGAGTGGCAGGTTGTATTTTTCCTAATGTAAAGATTTTTTTTATGGGAGGGAAAGTGTAATATTGTGTCATTTATACAGGACATCATGCTGCACTCTGGCTGAAAAGACACCCCAGTGCCTGGAATAACACAGTCCTCTCTGTCAGTTACTGCCGGCAATTCTGCCACGGATTTTCACTTTTAGATAAGTCCTCTTGTAAATATAATATAATAAAAGGGGAGGCAGTGGGGGAATCAGAGTAGCACAAGTGGGAGAGAGATGAAGGACCGCAATGCTCAGAGAGGCATGTGGATAGAAGCTCCTATCACGCAGCCACTGTGTGCCATGACCCCATGCCCCACACACACACGCAACCCCTAGCACTTGAAAAAGCAGTAAGAAAATAGATTCAGTCCTGGTGAATTTTATCACTAGCTCCTTAGTACAGTCAGACAGATGATTATTGTGTCGGCTTAATTGTCCCTATCGAGAATGAATGGTGTGCAGCTAATGAGCCCTGTGGGCGGTGGAAGAGCCCTGTCTGCCCCTGATGGCAGAGGGGAGGAGGGGAGGGAGGGATGCAGGGGGTATAGGGGATGGAGGTGTGCAGGGATGCTGGACACCTCGAGAATACAGTCCACCTCCCGGGGATTTTTCCCAGCAGATGTCACTGTTCACCCACCAAATAAAAACACTCCCAGGCAGTAAAGGGCCTTCGGAAAAAGCCACCGCAGGCTATTACTTAAAAATGAAATATGCTGCCTCGGAAGGACATTTCCACTCGGGGATATGAGTGAGAGCAGTTTATTTTTATAAAGATGGCATGAGATGGAAATTTGCCGTAAACCTGGAGGAGGGCGTTACTGGGGGAGCTGTGCCTGCAGCAGCCCCCTGGCCCCGTGCTGCCATACCTGGCATGCAGCTTTAAGGTGGGCAATGAGAGGTGGATGGGAACCTCTGAGGGTGGAGGGGGAAAGCTTTAGCTGGTCTCACTAATGTTCCTGCACTGCAGGGTTTAGTAGGATTTAATCATGACTAACAATCTAGGGATTTAATCATGACATAATTTTGTGGTATTAAGTCCATGACTAGCCCTGCCCATGCTTTATTTATTCAATATATAGGTCCTTATAATGTTATATAGATACAAAATTCATATTCAGTATTGGAGGAGCTGAACTACCTTTCCCTCAGTACGTAAATTAGCCATGAGCAATTTGAAACGAGGGAATTTCAACTAGAAGCAACTTACATTCTTATTCTCTTTTAAAGATTTTCAGAGACACTCTTCAGTACTCTTCAGGAGAAAGGCTATAGGAGGGCTTTGTTTTCCATGCAGTATGACAGAGCTGTTCCTGGCATGCAAGCAAAGTATCACTGCAGAGATATGCAGATACAACGATAAAGAAGCTCAGACACCCGAGTGACAGACGAGCAGAAATGCTGCACTGCACACAGGAGACAAGAGTAGCTGGGATCTTGCTGGCCTAATGATGGGGCTGTAAATGGGATAATGGGCACATTCAACATGGGACATCAGAAATGTCCACAATGGTATAGTTGCAGATTTCATCTTTGGTGATTTTGCATTTTAACACAGGAGAGAAGGCGTGCATCAAGAGGAAAGCAATCATACTGCTGCGATATCATTAGCCTGTAACATGCTGACACTGATAGGGGCAGGCAGCACAGAGCAGCAAAGGGCAAAACCGTGTGCTGCACTCTGCTTATCTCAGGCCCCCTGTGAGCAGAGCACTCCTGACACTACAAAATACCTTGAAGAAGGGCTTCTCCACCTGAAAATGTGTTCATATTTTTCGCTTTCAAAATCCTGTCTTTTCCTGGCAGCCTAACCTCCCTTGTCTGCTCACCCCACTGACACACTTGTGCTTTCATAAGCACAGCGGGCTCCAGTCGGGAGGAAGTTTAGGCTCTTCTCCCCATTGTCCTACACAAAATCTGATGCTGAATCCTTCCTCTCATCTGAATTTCCAGACTGAATTGTTCATAGTAATTTAAACTTGTACCATTGGCATTGTCTTATGAGGTGAGGAGCTCCTCTGCCTTCTGGCAGGCATTTCTAAGAAGGCAATCTCACCCCCCCATCTCTCCTCCACAGTATAAACAACTTGGGCTCTCTGGGTCTCTGGCTCCACAGCACTGGCCCTCCTAGCAGGCCCACATGGGGTGTGGGCATTTAATGTTCCTCCTTGTGAGGGGGGTGAGCGGAAGTGGGCTGTTGTGCTGTGCGAGGCTCACTTGCACCCTGTACATTTGTTTTACCAGGCATTTTTCATTTCTCTGCAGAGCTCATGATGGAAAAGTTTGAGCTGTCAGTGATGTCAGAAAGCAAGTGTCTGTGTTCAGACTGAAAGCTATTGCTAAGATGCCCCCGAGATTGCTCCAAACGTGATTTCCTTGAGGAACCTCACCAGTGAATTCCTGTTAGCTCAAGAGCTCTCCATATGGGGCTGCTTAAGTCTCATCTCCAAATAGTGCTTCATCTACTTGGCATGTCCTGACAAGTAAGCTTGATTTCCAGCATTATGAAACAGTGGTGAAGGTGGCTCTGTGTGGAAGATGAGATATGCAGAACATACCATGGGTGGGCTCAACCATTGCTGTTGTTTTCATTGTTCATGAAGCCTCAATAGAAAAACAGTTGGTTTAAGCAAAAGAGTCGTTGAGTACCCAACCCCTGTAATGACTGTTCACTCACGGGGCTGGGCTCCTGCCATGGGCTCTCACCTTCCCTCTAACTCATGAGGAGTTTCCATCAACTTTGGGAGGAATGGGAAGAGTTTGTTACAGAAAACATTGGAGGCAGATCATTTTGGGGTCAGGGAGGAGATGCCCATGAGATACTGACGAAAAGGAAGAAGCCAAAGCAGGGCAGAAGGCCAGAGCTGTGTCTCTGCAAGGTGGCAGAAGGAGGAGCAGATTATGCCTCAGGTGCTTTTAGGGTCCAGGGTGACTCCCCTTCTGCATGCATCTGTCTGGATTGTGGGACCAGCAATGTCTGGGAGCGACGAGCCCAAGTCAGCTGCTGGGGTGAACCACTTCAAAGCTCTTTTTCTCAGACAGTGGGTGAGCATTTTGCTAAAGCTGTAGAGCGATAAAGCGCTCCCTCATCTTACCCTGCCTGAAACCAGATTGCCACACTTGCCGGCTCTTGGCTCAGCCAAGAACCATTATAAATTGTCCCTCATGAAATGCAAAATGCTTGTCTGGCAGAGTTGGAGAAGACATATTCCATTCCTTGGGTTTTGCTGTGACTGAATTACACTGCAGTGAATGGATCAGCCCCTGGAGAGCACCTTGTTTGGGAGAGGAATTTATCAGTGTCGGAGGTGTAAATTAAATGCAGTGCAGACCTGGAGTTGGAGAAGACGGGAAATTCAGTATCTGCACATCACACTGGTGCAGTGTGCTCCTCTGACAGCACCAGGAAGAGTTTGGCTCACCCGAAATAGAGCACTGCACACATGGGCATGAGCAGATTTGGTCTAAATAGCGTCAGACTAAGGACGTAGTATGGGCCTCAGTTCTAGATCTCAGTTCAAGAGCTTGATTCAGGCCTCTCAACACAGGTAAAGGGACCAGTGGGAAACCCAGGTCCTTCTGGAGTGGCAGCTGAAGACATCTCAAGTGGCCCTGGCTGGTGGTGGCACTAACCCCTAACTCACATTTAGGCACCTGGGTGGAAGAAGCTCTCCCACACTGTAATCAAAACACGATGAAAAAAGGCCACTGCTGCATCTTAAAAAAACCACTTTGTGGATACCAACTCAATTAAAGCAAGTGGTGGTGGGCTGACTTGCTGCAGGCTCTGTTGGTGGTTTAAGCTGGAAACAGTCTGTCAGTACATGCCTGGGGCTCCTGTGCATCCTGAGGATGACCCCGGGAAAGGTTTTGGGACTAACAAACTGTGTAAAAAATGTTATCTAAGCTGGTCTTGATGGAAAGTTTGTGCTTTGCTAAATTATACTATTTCGTGAAAAATACCACCTCCTCACAGTAAAATGCAGATTTTTGTTGTCAAAAGGCAGGTTATAGAAAATGAGCACAGAGCCAGGGTACAAGGATTTCTTCATGTGGGATGCTGGGTTGTCTTGTGGGATGGATCATCTTAGCTAGCTGCTCACACCATAGCAGCAGCAGGAAAATGAGTCTCCTGAATCAGTGCTGTTGTGAAACACAGCAATACTCACAGCCAAACTTTCAGAGGAAAGCTCATATTTTGTCTGAAAGTTGATCATTTCCATGGAAATATCCATAAAATCTCTTCACTTATTTACATTTTGGTTGAGAAAATAGTTTGCTTTCTGGCCAGCCCTAGGGAGGACCATCCTGGGAGACGCAAGGACTGCAGCTCAGCAGTGTTCAGCAAGGCAGAAGGCAGAAGCAGCAGTGTGTTTCAGATGGCAGCAGTCATCAGCATCCAACCTGGAGTTACAGGAGGGTTTTATAAACACCAGGCAGAAGGGGAAGCCCAGAGGTTGGCCTCACAGGCAGGCAAGATAGCATCTTTTAATAGGTATCTCTAAGCAGAGCTAGAACATACTAATGCTGCAACAAATAGCTTTTGTGAGAGAGGCCTGGAAAAGTGAATTACAAGGTTCACAAAGAAACTTTCTCCCAGAATGCACACATTTTTTTAAAAGCTGGAGATGTGAAGAAGACTGAGAAAAATCAAGGCAAAGCTACCAGGGGAAACAAAAACCAGCTGTAGTCCTCCTGCCGTTTCTCTGTAGGCTCATTAATAGGACTTCTCTCCTGTTTTTTACCACCCATCTTGATGAAATATCTATGAAGCACGGCAGAGACTGCTACTGCGTCAGTCCAGAGGAAATTGGCCAATGTGTTCAGAAGTTGCTAAGAGGGAATGGACATCCAGGAAAACCCTCTGATCACATTAGGCTTGTTTCCTTCAATGCACAGGCTGATAGCAGACCTGTAACGTACACATGATGATGGCTCTGCTGAGGCTCCCACTGGACTTGGATGAACCACAACTTGCGTGGTGAATGACAAGAAGTCAAACAAGGTCACAGCTTCTCAAGGTAGTAGTTTAAAAGTCTCTTTTACAAAGAATGTGGGGAGGCACGGAAAGGTTGTACATTGTTCAGGGGCAGACTGAGGGAGCTAATATCTCTTGTTCTCCTGCTGTGACCATGGCATCACAGTACAAGAAGTATTTTTGGTGTGTGATACTCAGTTTCACAAACATGTGAATCCATAACTGGACCAAAATAATCAGAAACAGAAACTTACCTAAAATACTTCAAAATGCACAAGGTTGTTGCTAAAAATTTGCTTTTTAAAATTTTCAAAGTGACACAAAAGTCTCTCCCAGCACTTAACACCTGCAGATAGTAACAGCTGCATAATCTCGGTAATTATGCAAACAACATTCTGTAAACTCAATTTAACTTCCCCCATCCTTTCCCTTAGTTAGAAACTTGGTGCTAATAAAAAGGCCTATGTGTGTTTATTTTAAAAAAAGGGAAATGTTGGCAACACCATTTCAACCAAATGAAGAAAATAGAACTGAAGACAGAGTTTTACTGCCTTATATCCTTCCTTGATGCTGTTAAAGGACTGTGCAGTAAAAATCTGGGTTGATTTACAGAAAATGTGGGATTTGTTACTTTTCCCATCCAGAGGAATCCACCCTCATACAGTTCTTCACCACTCCATGTGAAAGATTTGATTTTGAAACAAAAAAGCTGTTTAATTCAATGAATGGCAGTAGAAAAAGTGGGAGTATGACCTTTTGCAAGTGCAAGAAATTTGCCTGGAATCCACCTTCTTCCACAGAGTGGAGCAAACCTTCCTTTTCACTCTAGGCTCTAGAACATAATATATGTATCAATATGCACATATGTCTAAATAAGAACGTTTATGGCAGAAAACCTGGGCGTAGTCTAATGCTTATGGGACTACTGAACCAAAAGGCTAAGCTGTTCCAGGTAACTCCTCTTCCATAAGAGGAGTCCGGACCACTGATGGTCCTGCTAGTGAGAAGCATCTTCCTTGATGTGGGAGGTACCAGACCTGAGAACAAACTTTAAGATAAAAAAACTTAATATTTCAAATTGGTTTCTTAACATCTTAAATAGTCAATATGGCAAAGATGTTCATGAAATTACTTCTGCAGCTTGGATGAACCCCAGCAGAACTCTGTGATGTGTAAGAAACTGTAAATCCAATTGCACATGGTCCAAAAAAGCTGCCCTGCATCTCTTTAGAGAGCAAAAAATGCTTGCTAGGTTTTGACTGCACACTGACTGTAACCACTCCTCCTGCAGTCACATGGGCAGACGGAGAGATTGTAGGACATCGTGGTTTGTGTCTTCCTCTCCCAGCAGTCCCATGCCCTGGGAGGAGCTGTGTCAGAGAGGGCCTGCAGAGGGAAGTCTCTCCAGCATTTAACACCAGCACCAGAAAGGAAAGGGAGGTTCGAGATGGTCACCTTTGGGCACCTTGTCCCTGGGCTGTTACATCACAGTTTGCAACACGTGCAAAAGAGGTACAGCTCATCCTGAGAGTTGTGTATGTGGAGTGCTATCTGCATTTTACTGGTAGGAGGGGAAATTCCACATTAGGTAATTCTCACCCTGCACACCCAAAAATAATGTAGGCACTTCTCAACAAGAGTGGCAAATTGCAGCTTCTTGTTATTTGTGTCCACAGCTTGAGCCCGGTGCTTCCCAGCCGGAATATCCCCAGCTTGGTTTTCATTTGCTTTCTTTTCTTTTGTCCCCACACGGGTAAGATTTCTCCTTTGCTCAGGACAGACTCTAAGCTCTCTGAATGGGTCTGTCTGATCCCATCCCTCCAAACCACTTCGAGCTTTGTCCTCCAGACTCTTTTACAATTGAGCAGAGTGGATGTTGATACACACTGTGGGCCAGATTCTTCCATTCTTCTCAGTTGGAGATGATCATAATTCGAGTTTTGGTGACAGGGCGTTGCCTTAGAAATGAGGGGTCATAATGTGGTCTTCCAGTATTTGTTGTTTCCCATTTAGAGCTCTTATCGAAAAAAAAAAAAAAGCAATCAGAAGCCGTTGTTGTCAAGCACTCTCTAAATCTATGTGATGATATTTTCATTTACTTTTTATTTACTAGTTTAAAGTGCCACTTTCTGTGATTTATGTCTTGCAGTGTTCACCATCAGCCTTTAAATATATCATAGCAATGATTTATCAACAATTTTCAACAATTCCCTATTGGAAGCGAGGTTTTGTGTGAAAAATTAGGAATTACAGCACTCTCTCTCACATCAGGCAATAGCTTTTGACTAATAAATTTTGCACCCAGACATTTACCACTTCTTTAGTTTGCAAATGATGATCATGATTCTTAATGGTGCAGTGTTAATAATAATTATAAAAAAAAAGAAGATGGCTTTCCAGAATATGACTAAATAGGGATGAATTCTCTGTTCCAGTATTCAGGACTTTGTCAGCTATTACCAGGCAGTGGATGAACATTTATTCAGCTTCGAGAGGACTACAAAAGATACATGATTAAGATGAATTTTAATTATTAGCTTCCAGTGTGCGAATGTTGTGGCAATGCAGTGTGCCCTCGGTGCAGTGCCCTCAATTTGAGCGACTGCTTTGCCTCTGCCCATCCACGTGTAATTTCTTTGCTCCATACAGAGCCCAGTATTAGCCAAGTTCAAAGGAGAGTAGCGATAATTTTAGACTCTTATGCTTTCACTTGTTAGTCATGAAGATGGAATTAGGTCCGAGAGAAAAAATGCTCAGAGGACTGGCTCTGGCTCTGCACACCTTAAAATTAGATGCCGAGTGAGACAGATTCCATGGCAGCTCTGCTGCCCTGCTGGACCATTTCCATCATCAATGGAGAGTGACAGGCAAGCCCAAAGGGAAATCAAGCAGTGTGATATTTGAGTGGATTTCAGAAGTGCCTCTTTGGTGGCTGCAGTGGGACCTGGGCATGCTGTGTGCTCAGCATGATGGTGCTAAGTGAGGTGAAACCGTGCCTTGCTCTCCCTGTTCATCCTTTTTTCCTTGTTGTTGGTACTCCACCCGACTTCAGCTAGGCATTGCTTTTAGAAACTAGAGCCAGTCTTTGCTAAGTTTATAGTAAGACCCTCAGCGCTTACTATATCTAAAAGGATATTTTCCCTCTTTTCAGGGAAAGGTGCTGGATTTTGTCCAACCTGCAGCTTCCCAGTGCAAAATTTCATCTAAGCATGCAGAGCAGAGTTAGTGCTCCTGAGGTCTCATCGAGACTACAGCCAGTGCCCAGCATCCAATTGCCTTTAGAGCTCATCCAGCTCTGCAGGGACTCACAGTTCCAGAGTGAAAAAGGAATCAGAGACAGTGTCTGTAGGGTTTAAGCCTTTTCATACCCTTTCTCCAATTGAACATCCTTTCCAAAATGAAAGAATTGTCATCTCAAAGTTCTTGTTGCATAAGGAAATGACACAAAAACCATCCACCTGTTTTTCGAGTGTATTACACAAGACTAGAAGAACCACCATCCTAAAGACAAATAAAAGATCTTCTTGAACTTCCATGCATGCATGACAGAGGATGTATAAATCCAAGTTATGGAGCTTGCAAGTGAACTACGTGGTGCTGGAAGTGTAGCCACCTAGGAAGTTGGATTAGCTGTAAAACTGTATTTGTCTGTAGTAGGCTTTTTTATAGAAGAGGCAGGATTTGGTTTGTTTGGTTGGGTTGATTCTTTTCCCTTTTTATTTCATAATATAGACATTGAGATTCTTTCAGCTCCTACTTACTGGGTCTGGCTGGGATGCAGTTCACTTTCTTCATACCAGCCTCTAGGGTGCTGGGCTTTGCATCTGTGGCTAAAACAGTACTGAGAAGACACCAGTGTTTTGGCTACTGCGGAGCAGTGACTGCACAGCATCAAGGCTGTCTTGCCAATCCTCTCACCCTGAAAAAGACCAGGCTGGGAATGGGCAGGAGGCTGAGAGAGAGAAGTGACCAAACAGATGTCATATATGATACTGTACTCTGTGATAAAAGCAGAGATAAAGGGAGGAATGAGGAGACACCATGGTTGTGATGTTTGTATTCCCAAGCAATTGCTATATGTACTGAGGCCCTGCTTCCTAGGAAGTGCCTGCTGATGGAAAGTGGGGAATAAATTTCTCTTTTTGTTTTGCTTCCATGCACAGCTTTTGGTTTTCTTACTCAACCCATGAGCTTTTACATCTTATTTTCTACCCCCGTTCTGCTGAAGAGAGGGAGTGAGAGTGTCTGGGTGGGCGTCTGGCAGCCAGCCAAGGTGAACCCACCACATCCTGCCAGCACAGCGTTCTGCCAACAACTTCATAAGCCTCCAGCCTTTGTGTGACTTCGCAGTTGGATGATTGAGATTTTAATTTCTGTATTGCCAGTGACAAATTGAAAGGTTAAGTTTTACTGTGAACTGTGCTGAGCCTCAGTGGGGACCATGATGACAATAAGAGTAGGATAGGCCTTAAAATGGTATAAGGCAGGGAAAGAAAAAACAAAGGCAAATGCTGTTTGTGATTAAAAACAACAGGGAATCAGTTCAGAATAACTTTTTCTCCTTTTAACCAATATTAGTTACCCTCACACCTGTGCCAGACCCCCAGCTGAAGCTGTACAGCTCGAGGGCTCTTGGCTTGCCCAGTTGCCCATGCCAGCATTTGGACAGCTGGTGGGTGCCCCTGTGTCAGCACTATCCTCGACCAAAATATATGCTCCTTACAAAAAAACCATAAATCAGAGGAGATCCTCCAAGAGAGGGCTGAGGAACAGAGCCTCAAGCTGGGTTTTTTAATGACCGTCTATGAATAGCCTGAGAAACAAGATAGTTAAACCTATTCTTGCAGGGTTTTGCTGTTACATTTTTTTTCCTTTACTAGTTTTCACAGAATCTCAGTGACTCACCTGAAAATTTTCCTCCTCCAACATGGCTTGTGTTTGACATCAGAAAGCTGATTTTCCTTGTCCGTTTCCAGGACAAGAGCAGAGGTAGCTGGAATTGGGTGGGTGAACCTGTGTCTGTCAGGTTTTCCTGTTGGGCATTTCAGATGTTAGGACAAGGAACTCTCAGTAATGCTTAGCATGCCAATAGACACCATTCTTTTATGTTACTTGTACAGACAGCAAGCCATCCTTACTCACTGATCTGACAAATAAGGTTGTTTAGGCATCTCAAGATACCCCCAGGTCCTTTTTGGATTTATCAGAGTTCCTGAACAGGACGGGATCATAGGTGCCCTACATCCAGACCACTGCTTCAATGGGCTGTGCTGCAGGAGTGGATCCTATAGGATCCAGGGGAGCCAGAGCAGCTGACAACCATCACTGCTCAGCTGAGAGCAGCACCTGGCTGGGAGGTGAGGCTGTTCAGCACGGCAGGCAGAAGCCACACATCCAGGCACTTGGCTGAGAGCAGGGTGGGTTGGAGGCCCTGCCCTTAGCACGGGGGCCTGTGTTTTGCTGTGTCCTTATTTCAGTGCTGTAGATTTGGGCGTCCTGCCTGCCTCAAACTCCCACTCTAAACCTAGTCTGGCTCCGCAGCTTAGGGCAAGGGATTCAGTGTAATGCAAGGCAAGGCACTTCTGCTCCCTTTATTTTAATGAACTTTATGCATTTTAAGCTTTTAAGGAGTGAGTGTCTAAAAACACCCATATAGTTCTGCAGCAGTGTCACGTAAGTGGAAGGTGTGATTTACAAGAACTCAGTTACTCCCGGAGTCATAGCGATCATAGAACCATAGAACTGTAGAATGGTTTGTTTGGAAGGAACCTTAAAGATCACATTGTTGTAACTGCCTGCCATGGGCAGGGACACCTTCCACTACACAAGGTTGCTCAGCCCACCATCCTGTATTTAAACACTTCCAGGGATGGGGCATCCACAAGTTCTCTGGAAAATCTGTTGCAGTGCCTCACCACCCTTGCAGTGAAGAATTTCTTTCTAATATCTAATCTAAATCTGCCCTCTTTCAGTTTGATTATGCACTGTCAGACTTAGTGGTAAGGCAGGCTTCTACAGCCTTTAAAGCCTAAATGCTCAGGTGCTTATCTGGATTGCTTAAACTGGGAAAAAAAGAATTCCTATGTTAACAGCAGTATCTTATTTCAACTGAGATTTTCATAATTTCCTTTGGACTCTGCAGTTTTACCCATCATTGTATCTGATAAATCTGACTCTGCTAAACTGCAGAGGTTATAAGCCTGTAAAACAGTGTGGCCTCAGCAAAAGCACAGTAGTGAAGTCTGGGAGAACTGGATGTTTCAGAAACAAAACGGAAATTTACTCTGTATGCTAAAAATAATGTAAGTGCATTGGCTGGGACAAGGACTCTCAGATAAGCTGAAGCAGCAAAGCAGAAATCTTCATTTGGCGATCAGAGATGTGGAAGGGTTTGCAAGGAAACGTCTGTGAGGGTAGTTGCTGGTAGTAATTTCTCTGGCCCTAAAGCTCCCTGAACTTTTCCAAAGTTTCACAGCCTTTCACTGAACTTCCCATAGGCAGAGCATCCCACGGGATTGCCTAAGGCCTTCATCTTATGTGGACCTGCTCTCCGTTTCTCAGCATCCTTCTCATCACACACTCTTTCATTTTGTCCCCTTGGATTCCTCAGCTTTTGACTGAGAGACCTCAGGATCAATTTGCCAGTGGTGCAAAACCAACGCATGCCAACCCAACTCAGCGCTGATCCCCTCTGTGAGAGCAGGCTGTTTCTGTTCTTTTTGTATACTACTTGGCCTTGGGTTTTCCTTGAGTCACTTGGGGTACTCCTGTGGCTGCGGCTGTACTTACGTGGGGGTGTGTGGGTGTCCAACTTCCGTAGTTTCTCGGGAAGCAGAAGCCATGCTGAAGCCCACCAGAGTGATGCTTTGAGAGTATGAAATTGGTGCCTGTGTTGCAGGCTCTGGGGAATAGCACAAGAACTCGTGGGCACAAAGGCAGCTGGGGTAGTACAAGAGGGCTGTGTGTGCTGGGGAGAAACAGGCCTGGAATTGTTTTGTCCTCTATATCTTTTTTCAGCAAAATCTAGGGTGCAGTATCCCTATGAAGTTACTGTGGCTTTGTTTCAGGAGAAAAATACATTAGGGTGAGAGTTACCATTGTAGGTTAGAGCCAGTGACCTACGCACAGCCTTGTCAGTGGCCAGTGATCGATGCTGAGGGCAGGTAGAGAGGATGTGTGTGGTATTACCTGGCAGGCTTTTACAGATTCACTCTCTGTGCCTCAGAGATTTTCCTCAGTAAGTACCTGCGGACAGACCATCATGTTAATAGTCTGGTGGTGTTTCATGAACTGTTCTAATACCCTTTTGAAATTATTACCATTTCTTCACTTTGCATTATCTTGTATCACTGAGTTCAGTGATACAATTTTGTGCTGGGTGAAAAAGTTCTTCCTAATCTTTGTTTTAAACCTGCTACCAGACCATGCCACTCTTCCCAGAAAAATAGCAAGTAGAGAACAACCTTCCCTATTTGTTTCAGCAATAGTGTGTTGGCTTTGGAGCCCTGTGCTATGTACTCCTTCAATCCTAGAGTTTCCAAAGTGAACTCCTAGTCTCTTTAATCATTGTTTCATTTGGAAGTCATACCATCTTGCTGCCCACCAGCACTGCTTCCAACTGCATTGTATTCCTTTTGAGATGGCATGACCAGAGTGGTACTCAATATTCCATGAGTATATACTTCAGGGGTTTTTACAATGGCATGATAGTATTGTCTGGTTTTTTCTCTATTCTTTTGCTAGTAATTCCCTAAATGCCTTTTTAACCACTGCTGAACATGGAGTTACTCCCATAGAAGTAACACACGGTTTCAAGATTTCTTTCCTGACTGAGTAAGCTTTCTTCAGACTCCATTAGATATAGTTTAAGGTTTTGGTTTTTTCCCCATATGCATTACTTTGCAGTTAAAGACACTGGAATATGCCTGCCATTATCTCCATGTTGTGTAATCCCTCTGCAGCTCTGCAGCATCAGCTTGCCTTCAGCTTTTCCTCACAGTCGGGCTTGGCTGCTCTGAATCACTCTGCACCCCCTGTGAACTTGTCGCTTCAGTTATCCCCCTTTTCCTTCCCAGGTCATACATGGATATGCTATTTAATACGGGTCTCTCAAATCCTCACTGGATCCTGCTGTGAAATTTGCTTCACTGTGAACTAGGACCATATCTATGTCCTTTGTGTTATATCTTCTCACTAGTCACTGACTCAGAAGAGCGTATTCTCACATGTATCCTGACAACTCAGATGCTTAACAGTCTTTGGTGAGGAGCTTGTTCCAAGCCTTTTGCAAATCCAAACATGTACACCTCCAAGATACCATCCATTTGCTTGCATACTAATGTCTCATTTCTTTGGTTTGAAGTGAATATTTCTCGTTTTATGTGAACTCTAGAAGGATTTTCCTGCATGTCTGTGTAGGGTTTGAGGGCTGTTACTCATGTGTAAATGCCAGAGAAGATCACTGGCAAGGAGTAGCTGCAGCTACATGACTATTTACTGAGTAAGTTTAAGTTAACCCACATCAGTTGGCTTTGAATTCAGTTAACTATTTCACTGCAGTTTATTTGACTGAGAGGAGAGAGACACTTCTTCGTTGTCTGATAATGTGTGTTTTGTCAGAGAGGTAGCTTCTTGATGAGGAGATGAGGCCAAGGATATTTCCAACCCCTCCTGGTCGTATTACCACTGAACAATTGACTTAGTGACAAAGACCGCACCCAAAGAAGTGGTACCTAGACCTTGAACTCTCCATCTGTCAAAACAGAAAAATAATCACCTCCAGTCCATGCCAAAGATGCCATTATCAGCAGACGAGACAGAGTCCTTTCATTTTATAAAAGGGCATATTGCAGGCTTTGGCAAACCTTGTAACAAAAGGCGATTATATAAATATTTCAGTTTTGTCTTTGTCATGAATGCATTAAGAAATTTAGAGTCCATATTAAGGACTATATTTTCATCTCCATGTCTTAGAATGATGTTTGCTTTGGAAATACTGCTGTGCCTTACCTATAAAACCCAAATAACCTTTGATCTGCCAAAAGCCAGACATGAAGGCAATTGTGGATGACTGCTATTATAAAGACTTTTCATTTGTCTGTTGCTTCTCTGTTTTTCCTGTTACTCAAAAATATCATTCACTAAAAAGAAATTCTATAATTTTCTTTAAGGAAGATATGCACTTATACTAGATGGATGTGTGTTGAAGTAAATCTTAAATCAAAGCAGGTTTTAGGGCGCATATTCATTTGAAGCAGTAGAGTTGGCTTTTCTTTAAAAACACAAGCCCTTACTTCATTTGAAACATGGTCCCTCAGGAAAAGGCTGATTTCAGATCATATCTCCAGTTTCATGTTTTATTAGTCACTTAACAGTTAGGTGGACAGAGCAGGACAATCTTTAACTGTGTGGCTGTTTTGCTTACTCATATAAGGCTGGTGATGGCCAGAGCTGACAAAAAGTGTGCACCTGGTACAGTCAGCCTCAGCTCCAGGCTGCTCTCTGCATGAAAGCTGTGGGGTGGCAAGGAGAGAGGCAGAGGCGCTACCACAGCCAGCTCGGGTGAGGAGGTGGCATTCCCTTGTTACTCTGTATCCCATTTCCCATCGCGGTACTGTACCAGGTGTTCAGGCTGTCAGTTTGCTTTCCTAGTGTCCCCCACGAGGACATTTGATAACTGAGGCTGTCTGAGAGGGCTGCAGGTGATAAAACAGCCATTCCTGCTTGTGATCTCTGAAGTAACATGTTTAGACTTACATTAGACTCACACAATAAAGGTAGTTATAAATAGAGGAAGAAGACAAAAGACAAAATGTTAATACTTATCACAGTATCATGCATGAGTTTTATCAATGTTTCCTCAAGATGTTGTAACAGACAAACAGCCTGACCCCAAAAACATGAGATTTAACTTCTACTGTTGATAAGTTTGTAAAGACACCTGTAGAAGAAAAGGAAAGGAAAAAAAGTGACTTTTTCATCTCCTTACTAGACATGGAGCACCAAGTGGTGTCTAGTGCCAGACATGGGCAACAACGAGGGAGTTTCACAGGAGAGAAGCAAGCAAGCTTTGAACATCCTGGCTGGGACTGGCATGAAGGAATGATCTCCGTGCTTCCCAGAGAGAGGGCAGGTGTGATGATTGAGGAAAAGGTGCAAGAGGAATCAGAAACAATTTCACAAGAAAAAGAACTTGATTATTTTGGAGGTATTACTGTTTAACCTAGAACAAAAAAAGGCAGACGCCAGCTGCTATGGAGGAGGATCTCTATTGTTAAACATGCCCTTGTTCAGGAAATTTATTTTATCTTTTTATAATGTCATTTCATGATTGCTTATCAGTTTAAAGCAAACATTTTATTCTCAGATCCTGATTTGTGCTAAATCTGATTCTGAGTGACTTGGCTGGCAGCAAGTGACTCCTCTGGAGGTCTAGTGCAGGCAAACCCAGGGACAAGGAGCCCTAAATAAGCGTCCAGATCTCTGTGCATTGCTCCGAAACAAGGGTTGTTCCTACTGCCATTGAAATAGCATGGGTCTGGGTTAAAAGATTAAATCAGTGGGCTGGAAAAGAAGGAATGTGTCTTACAAGGGAAAACTAGGAAGTTCTGTGCTAAGGAGGAAGATGCTTCAACCCTGAAGGTCTACAGGGAGTTAGTAATATACCAGCAGACTCTCATGGACTTCAAGACTGTGATCTGGTCAAAAGCCCTTTGCATTCTGATTCCCAGAACAGTTAAAAACAGAATACCCATGCCAGACTTCTGAGTCTCAGGAACAAGAGAACAAAGCTTTCCATGTCTGCAGTAAGACTATCAGAAACAATGTAAGCTGCCAGCAAAGCCTCTCCTTCTCTCGAGAATTTAAAAAATAGACGGAGAAATTTGTCAGTTATATTAGTTCACTATTACATATATTTTGGGCCAACAGGAATTGCCTATATGAAGTAATTAATTGCCAGCTGAGTCTTAAAATTTTAGTCTGGGGCAGTGTAGTGGATTGACGCTTGTCTGAATGCCAGGCACTCACCAAGGCTGCTCTCTCACTCCCCTTCACTGCTGGAGAGAAGAGAAAATATGACAAAAGAGTCATGAGTTGAGATAAGGACCATGAGAGGTCACTCACCAAATACTGTCATGGGCACAACCACCTCAGCTTGGGGATATTTATTAAATTACTAACAAAATCGGAGCAGGATAATAAGAAGTAAAATAAATCTTAAAAACATCTTCCTTTCACCCGTCCCTCCTTCTCGGGCTCTACCTCCTCCCCCGCAGCAGTGGAGGGAGATGGGAAATGGGGTTACAGACAGTTCATCACGTTGTTTCTTCCACTGCTCGGGGAGAGGAGTCTTTCTCCTGCTCCAGTGTGTGTTCCCTCCCACGGGAGACAGCTCTTCACGAACTTCTCCAATGTGAACCCATCCCACGGACAACAGTTCTCCACAAACTGCTCCAGTGCGGGTCTATTCCACACAGTGCAGTTCTTGCAGAACAGCCTGCTCCAGCGTGGGTCCCCCACAGGGTCGGTCACAAGTCCTACTAGGAAACCTTCTCCAGCGTGGGCTCCTCTCTTCACGGGTTTACAGGTCCCTGCCAGGACTCTGCTCCAGCATGGGTTTCCCATGGGTTCACAGCCTTCTTTCAGGCATCCACCTGCTCCAGCGTGGGTCTCCTCCATGGGCTGCCGGTGGATCTCTGCATTCCCTATGGCCTTCCAAGGACCGCAGGGGGACAGCCTGCTTCACCACTGTCTTCACCACGGCCTGCAGAGGAATCTCAGCTCCTGGAGCACCTCCTCCCCCTCCTCCTCCACTGACTTTGGTGTCTGCAGAGTTGTTCCTCTCACATGTTCTTCACCCTGCTCTTTTCTGATCCCAATTACATCTGCACAATAACTTTTTTCCTTCTTAAATGTGTTATCAAAGAGGCATTACTATCATTCCTGATGGGCTCAGCCTTGGCCAGTGGTGGGTCCATCCTGGAGCTGGCTGGCATTGGCTCTGCTGAACATGGAGGAAGCTCTCAGCAGCTTCTCACAGAAGCCACCCCTGTAGCCCCCCACTACCAAAACCCGGCCATGCAAACCCAATACAGTTCATGGTGGAATTTTGTACTTGCCAGCCGCAAAATGCACCACTCTCGTTGATAGAGTCAACCTCGACCTGTAGTTTTTCCTCTGATTCTTACTGCTCTTCCTGTTTAAAGATGATTTTTATCATTGAGATATGTTTATTTCAAAGCACTTGAAGAGATTGGTTTCATGGAGATTAGCATTATTATTAGAATGGTGCTTATTTTACTAATCTCTATTATGCAACTGTTCATTCTTGATTATTAATAATAGTTTCGTTTTGATAGAAACACTTCCACAGCAACCAATTATAGTGCTTTGTGCAAACACAGGATTATGAATTCCAGTGGGGAATAAACAACAAGTGCAGTGGAATTTTAAAAACAAAGAGCTTGTTTTCATGCAAATGCCTCAGTGCTAAAAAATGCGGAAAATTATATGCTGGAGAAGCAGAAGTTCCTTCCAATTAGAATGTTTTTCAACAATTTCCACAAAATGCCTAAATTAAGAACTTAGCACTTGCTGGAGCAGTACATCTCATCTGGTATTCTCTCTCCAGCAGCAGCCAGTGTCAGAAATGGGTAATCTCAACTCCTCTCCAGATCCATTTTCCCTGAAAAGTCTCACTGGATGTCATAGCTGGTCCAGTCTGCCTAATTAGGCAGGGCTGCAGCCGTTTGCAGGCAGAGCTTTTTTACTGAGCAGATCCAGCTGAAAGAGGATGCCCTGACTTTGTGATTTGTTTCCTGGCTCTAATGCTGCCTATCTTGGGCAGTGCAGCTGGAGAAAATGGTGTCTCTGTTCTGCAAATACTTTTTTGTATGATTAATGCTGTACGCTTGATGAGTGTTTTTGTCTCTAACGATAAGCAGAGGACAAGGAATTTGCAGAACCTGGTACACATTTGCTCTTTGCTCTACAAAGGGTGTCTATCTATGAGAGGTGAGCTTTGCAGTTTCTTTTAAACCTAGGCTTAATCCAGAATACCATGTATTACACATGTCCATATCTTCAGATTAGAATAAGATACATGCCAAAAATATTTTAAAACTGCTTATTTAATTTTGGTTTAATCAATCAAGAAATTTCCTCTGCATTCATAGCTTCAATTTACTGTTTATAGCTCCATAGTGTGACTTTTTTCCCTAACAAATACAGCCTTGTACCCCTTATCTACAATAACGATTGCTTCAAATAAAATTTATTTTCTGCCTGTGAAAACAGTTCCAAGGGTAAATAACAATTTGCTAGTGTGTGCTTTAAATAAGCTTTATTTTGTTGATGTTGTATGTGATTATTTGGAAAAGAGATTTTATTCCCTAAGAATTGGCTTGTGCTGGGAGGCAGCTTGATCACCTGACAAAAGCAGACATACGGTTACCTCATGGTAGAAGAAAAAAAAGAGTATAAATGTCTCATGGGCCCATTTCAAAGACACAGACAGCAAAATCAGAGAGCCTCCATCCTACAAAGGTCAGCTGTGCTCCTGATGTCTGGAGAGCAAGTAGACACTTCTCTCTTGAGATGAATTTCCCTCAGTTTCAAAAAACCAGTTAGGGTGGTGAGGCAAAGCAAGGATGGCACAGCATATAATGATTTCTTCTTTGAGCTGGATCTGTGCATTTCTAGTGTGGTGTAAAGAAAAGGACTTAAAAAAAAAGACCAAAACCCCTACTCTGTCAGGAGTTGTGTGTTATGGGCTGTATGGGGTGCAAGTACAAGGTACCAGGAGGGATAAGCCATAAATCTCTCTGCCAGCCCCACGAGGGCTGTGTTACAGGAAAAGATGACCCTAAGCTGTGGTGGAGGTTGGCTGATGCCTTAGGTTTTAACTTTTATATTTTTCAATTATAATTCTTGTTTCTATATATTATTGTTAAATGTTTACTCCTGTTAGACACAAACTATTAGTAGATATTTAGAATACTTAGAATAGAGTCTCGACAAGGTAGAGGCCTTATCAAGCCTCTAAAGTGGGGGACTGATGCCTTAGATTTTAACTTTTATATTTTTCAAATCCTTTACTGCCTAGTGTGTAACTCTGAATTTCTTGTGGCCTGTTAGCTGCTGTTCTCTCATGCTGGTTAAAGATAACAAACCTCTCGAGGTTTGCTCTCCAAGGACACCTAGATTGCCCCAAGCGCCAAAATATGTAAACTAAGGCCTCTGAAGGGGGGGGGCAAACTTGGGGTAGTTATATCATTAACTGGGCTTGTAATTGGAAAATTGATCCTGATATTCAAATGGACCAAACTTATAAAGGTGTGAAGAACTTGAGACCCGGCATCCGTCTTGGGTGTAGCCTTTGGCTGCCCAAGGTGTACCTTTGAAAGCCATTCAAATAAATACCTACCTTTATTCCCTTATTCTTTTCTAGTCTCTGTTTTTGGGTGGCTGCCCCAGGCATCACGGCAGGGATGTGCCTGGGACCTGGTTGGTGTTGCTGGAGTGTGAGCTCTTTGCCAGGATATGACACAGCCCAGTGCACCCCTGGATGAGCCTGGAAAGACAAGCCTGAGGCAGTGCCTGGATGCTGCTGCACCTCAAAGCACAGGTGTGGGACCAAAAGCAGTGCAGGAGTGTGTTCACACGGGGAAGGTACTAAGGCTAAGAGATCCGGAGCTTTTAACTGTTGTGCAGTTGTGACTGGAGCAAAAATCTCATGTGTCCCATTAATCCCAAGCGCAACATGGCTGAAATCAGTGTGAGTGACCTCTTGATTTGATTCCCCACAAATGGCAATGTCACAGCTACTTCTTAACTTCCTGGATTTTATTAACCTTGTCAGTTTTTCTCAGCTATCCGAAGGGATTCAGGGAGCTTAAAAAACAGAAAAAACACTCTGGCTATAAAGTAACTGGGTCTTAACCTGCCAGCCCTGTCACTACAGGGAAAGGGTTGGAATTTCACAGCCACCTATGTCTAATCGAGGGACTCCAGTAGCAATAACAGAAATACAGCAGTTTTCCCCGAAAAATAGCCCTCTGAAAAATTCCTTTACAATTTCTGTAATTTTCCTATTTGATAGGCTCTGATTTTCTCCATTAGGATGCCTTTGTCTTTCCCACAAGAGAGCACCTGATCCTGCTCTAGCTGAAGTCAAGGGCATATTTGGCACTCGTTGCAATGGGAGCAGATGCAGATTTGCAGAGGGTTCTCTTTGGTGAGCCCACGGTTCAGCAGGGCTTCCCTTGGCTGCTGTGGTGATTTTGCCTCAGTGGAGTTGCTTTAGAGATGCAAATGGTCCCTCCAATTTCTTCTAGAGCAGCAGTGTCAGAAAGGTCAGCTCTTGTTCTGGGACACTGGGTGAGAAAACGCTGACTTAGGAGCAGGACTGGTTCCCAGGCACAGATGCTTTAGTGTGATTTGCAAGCCTGGCACACATCTGCAGGTTGTGCCTTAGCAGCAAGCAGAGAGTTTGGCACGAGTATAAAGCCAAGGGTGGTTTTTTTTTTGGGTTTGTTTTTTTTTGTTGTTGTTGGGTTTTTTTTATTATTTGTGTTTTTTTTTTTTGTTTGGGCTTTTTTTTTTGGTTTTTGTTTTGGTTTTGGTTTTTTTTTTCTTTCTTTTGTTTCCTTCTCCTTCTCCTTTAAAATATATGGGTCTTTTAAAACTGGCTACTGCTTTTAAGCCCAAATTGGTTTGTACTTCTTCACAGGAAGGCATTGCACTGTGAATGAGTGTAACTACTGGGCTGACCAACGATTTTTTCCACCTCTGCTTACTGTTCTGCAGTGGCCCTAGCAGTCCTATGTCAGGCTCTTCATGAAACTCTTTGCTTATCCTCCAAACTGCAGTTTTTAACTTTTGTCTTTTATTCACTCATCGGGAAAAACCTTGACTGCCCTAAAGCTCTTACACCTCTTGCTATTTCTGGAAGTTCCTGGCATCTTGGTTGTGGTTCTTGGTTCTGGCTTGAAGAGTGTGCTCACAGGATTAAAAGCCACCACATTTTCTTCTTCACACTGGGTTTCTGTGGGAGCAGGGAGATAGCTCATGTGCCACATATGAACCAGGCTCTCAGAAAACCCATAATAGAATGAGAAGAGGATTCTATGAGTACAGTTTGACCATCTTCAGCTACACACAGAGTCTAGTGGACACTGTTGTCTAGTGATGAGTAAATTAGCCACCATCAGCCATAAAGACACTGAATATGTGTCTTTACTCAGGGTTGTGGAAAGGGAGAATATTGTACGACAAATTGTTTTTTATTAAGTAGCTATTTGTGTTGGTTTTTAACACTTTTTAAAAATTTTAATAATTATGCTGCACTCTGAGAAGTGATAATTTGAAGTTTCAACAGCATGAAAGAGATCCCATACTGGACCTGGTCAGGAAAGCTGAAAGTACAAACAAAGAGCTTGATCTTTTCCCACTGCTGTAGGCTTTTTTTCCTGATTTTGCATAGTTCCTGCCCTTCCGCCTCTCGCCGGGGATAAACCTACTGACCTCATCAGCAGATGTATTTTTAGATGTATTGTTTCTAGCTAGAAGGTTGCAATAGAGAGGACTGTTAACACGTGTTACTTTGAATTTGTGCTTTTTGTGTTTCAGAATACAAATAACTGCAGCCTTCAACCCCTTTGAAGGGGACGGCCTTGCTGCTCTTTCCTTGCTCTTTTATGGACTCACTTGGCAGATGAAAGCTATCTCCATCAAGGAAATAGTCTTGGGTTTGGCCACTTTTGATTTGTAATGTATTTGATATTGTTTATAACACTGCTAAATAAACAGAAAGATTACCCTGGATTTGACTCCCTCTAAAACAGAAGGAAATACTGTGTTACATGGAAATACATGTTTAATAATTAGTAGGTACTATGCAGCATCACAGAGACACTGACTGTCGGAGCACACACCGACACTGCTCACCTGCCTCATAGTTTACCTGCACGTTTTCTTACTTGAGTGATAATGTTACAATACAAGATGTGCCTGGAAAGCTGTGATACCAGCTCGTTCCTGGACCTCATCCTTCAAATCAAAATTAATTTTGAGTTATATTTGTACAGGAAAAAAAAAAAGTGAAAAGAATTGAGAAGCTTTTACAGAAGGCCTGTTTCATTAATACTCTTCTGCAACCTGGTGGGACAGACCACTGATTGTCATCTGTATACCACACCCTCTCCTGTTCTGCTGGCTTTGTTGACCATAAAAGCATGCTCCTAATTTCCTAATTTCAGTAGTAAAATAGGGCATTTTTTGTTGAATAGGGGCCAATTAAAAATAATGAGGGACAGCCCTCAAATATTTAAATTAAATGACAAATGAAAAAATATGCTAGGTGATGGTTATGTGGACGCATGTGGCCGAACACCTCCCTCTCTTCAGGGCACAGTCTCCCTGTGCTGGGTGACCCCAACATCCGTGTTCCAGATGAGTAATGCAATGAAAACACACGTGCTTTTGGGCTGTGCAGTTGGACACCCCTTTCCCAAGGTGTGCAAGGTTTAAAGGCAAGGGGATGGTGGATGTCTCAGTGGATGCAGTGCTACTTCCTGCTGGCCCAGCCCCAAGCCCTGGGTGCATCCCAACACCATCTCTGTGGGAAAAAACCTGCTCTTGGGGCACAGTGTGGGGGAAATTGTGTCTGTATCAAGCAGGGAGGCTTGTCCTACACATCTGGCCCAAGTACCAGAGCCCAGCAACCTTAAAAGGTAGGGAGGAAGCTCTCTGAGCCTTGACAAAGATGACCTGTGTTCTGGCCAGTGAGGACAAACATGGGGACACTGGGAAGAGCAGCATCATTTTCCATGCAACTTCACCTCCTTCTCATTGCCTCTGTGGAGAGAAATTCCCTTAGCTGCTTTGTAGATGGTGTTATATATAGCCCAAACACTTACTGCCTCTACCTGTACGGATACCTATTGTGTAGTAAAGAAAAACAGTGGAAGATAATTAATCCTGGAGCCCCAGTCCTCTCACGAAAAATCAATAAAGAGTTTTCCTTGCTATGTTTCCAGGTAAGAGAAGAGAGGACAATCTTCATTACAACTGACAGTTCCCTTCCCTGGAGCAGAAAGGTTTTCCCTTACATCTAGCAGAGAGAATAGTGTTTTGCACCTGCCAGATGCCGTTGCTATGGCAATAGAACTTCACACTTCTACCGAAGCAGCAAAGCCCCAGGAGTAGGTAGAGAACAAACACAGCAGAGAGGGTGCTCTGCTGGGGGCTGCCAAGTGGCCCAGGACTTTGCCTCCCTGTTTCCCTATCCAATAGATGGGTAATTTAACTTTTTTAACAATTTTGGAAGGAACTTCAATTGAGCAAATGATGCTGGCTGGGAATCTTCTTGCCAGCAGATCGTGTTTGTGCTGCTTGCCTGTGGTTCTGGATGCACAGGTCTGCGGGAGCTGAGCGTGCCTTCAGGGCTCTGCCAGCTCAGGCTGCCCTGACACCTTGTGCCCTACTGGGTCTGCCCCTCTTTGCAGCCTGTCCCCTCCTGTGCTCAGACATACGGGTCGTGGTTAGGCAGCTGTAGGCTTTTTAAAGCACTCATCATTTCCCTGAATTCCTTCATCAGTGCCTAAATATTCACAAGGTACCCTTGTAGGTGGTCCAAATCCACCCCAAAGTGCCCAGGGGCCATGAGACTGTCAGCAGGCAATTTACTCCCAACACCTCATTTCCCAAATGTTCCAAGCAAATGCACATTTTGGCTGAAGACTTCCACACCAAACTTAATTTCCAAACGACTTTTCATTGTTCAAACACAATTAACAAGTTAGGGAGTGTGTGGTGTAATGAGCACCCAGAGCTCCTTCTCGGCTCCACTGCTGCTTTGTTATGAGAGCACCACACACGAGGATGTGACGGATTGACCTTAATCATTGATTGGTGCCCCATTCTGTTTATCAGTGTACTTCTGGCAACAAGAGAGGGTTATAACGCGGTGAGAGGTGCTGACAACTGCAGAGTGCTGTGCACTCACTGGAGGAAAGGAACTTCAGTTGCACAAAGCTATTCTTTTTAAAAGATCATTTTCTATGGAAAATAAACCCCAAAGCTCAGAGAAATGTTATAGGTGAGACATTTCATTAGGAGAAATGATTGGTTGAACTACATACTAATCAAGCAAGCTCTGAGGCAGCATGCTACAATCTTTAGCCTCTAGGACCTTGAAGAATTGGCTTTCTTACAATTTCTACTTCAAAAAACAAAAAAAAGGAAAAAGACTTCTGCTTTGAACTACGTACCCCTAAACTCTGGTAACCTCTAGTTACCTTGGCTGAGAGCCATGCCAGTGACTTAGCATGTTCCAGTGACTTAGCATGAACCATCTCACTTAGCACGTTCAGTTCAGCTACTGAATGTTCATATTCAGGCTCATATTCAGGTTCCTTTTGTAGTTAGCAGAGAAACAGTCATTGCTCTCGAGGCAGACATCCAACCCGAATCTGATGAATCTGACAAGTGCCTGTTCCCCTCCCTGTTTCCCAGGTGGAGCTGGTGCCACAAGTGGGGATGCGCACCATCTGCACTGGGCATATCTAAGCTTAGATATGTGGCATTTCTAAGCTTAGGTGACAGGTCTCACTGTCCAGGTCAGCAGAGAAGCAGCATGGCAGACAGGCAGGCAAGGCTGAAGTCCAGTCACGCTTACTGTGTTTCCTCGAAGGAAGGTTGTGCTTGAATCTTTGTGGCAGTATAGCATGAGATAAACAAAAGGCGTAAGTGGGGACAGAGGGTGCTGAGCTCTGACTACCTCAGTGAGCTCCCCCTTAACACAGGAGAAAATGTTCCCTTGGTTCTTCTTCTGCTTGTTGGTCCTGTCTAATAACACAGTACTTCATGGAACACCATCTCTTTCTCTGGGTCTCCACAAAAAAAATTCCTCTAGTCTCTCATGGAGACTGTCACAGAGCAAATAATAAACTGATCTGTCTGGGTAATTATAACCAAATCAATCACTTGAATGGTGGGAAAAAGGTAACATGCTCAGTGGCTGAAGGAAGGGTCTTCCCTTCTCATCTTTAGCTCTGTGTTTCAATCAGTCACGCCACTCAGCTTTGAATTATCTCCCACAAAATGCCACAGGAGCAGGGCTGAAGCAGAGGTTAGTCTTAATAAAGGATCAGTGAAGAGTTTGGATAGGGCTCAAAGTGGCTGCCACTTGTGAACATTTGGTGGCCTGGCATCAGCACGTGCAGCAGGTGAGGATGGACAGCTGGACTTTTTTACCAGGGCATATTGAAGGGGCCAGACAGGCCTCTGAGGGATGTGCAAGTTCTCTGAGAGAGGGACGTGGCTTTTCAAAAAACATTTGACCCCCCAGTACCCCTCCCCTGCCTGCCCCAAGGTAAGAGTGGCTTATGCTTCATCTCCCATCCATGCACCAGTTTCCCTTGAAAATGAACATGTTGTACTCTGCAGAGGCGGACAATTTGCTGAATTTCATTTCACTCCTTCAATCTGCTTAATGAATAATGATAAGCTTGAAGGTTTCACTGGATTCCAGCCCTGAGCTGAAGTTTTCATTAACAACGGGTTTTCAGACCTCACTTGAATCTGGTTCTGCCTGGATCACCTGCCTCTTGCCTGTCCTTGCACGGCTAAATTTTATGTTGCCAAACCAAACCAGTCATTCCATGTTCCCCTCAAAGGCAGAAAGACATAGTCTAATAGGAAATTCTTGAAGGAGATTTGTAATGCCAAAAGTTACTGCGTGCACAGATTTCACTCTTCTGGTAGTTAATATGACTCATTTTGAAATTGGATAATTGCTGTATGGTGGTGAGTTCATCACTTCAAAACAAAACGAGGTGTGGGTGTGTTTATGTGTGTGTGCAGGGCATTAGCATTTACTAGCCATCAAAAGAAAGTATATCTTCAGTCTACTACTTCAACTCTTTTCCAAACTGAAGTGGAAACTCTCTGGTCTGTAAATAGTTAAAGCCCAGCTACATGTTGGTGGTCTTTCAGATTCTCACCACCATTCGTCCTGGGCAGGTGAGCTCTGTCAGCTCTGTCCAGGAAAGGGTCAAGGTCCTTGCAGGTAGGACCCAAATACGTGTGACTGGATGCATGACTAAAGTGAAGACACAGTGGTACAGCCCAGGCTCCAGCAAGACTTGTTGTGGTCATCTAGGCTGAACCTTCAGTGAAGAGAAATGATCAGGGTAGAGGTGGAAAAGGATTCTAAAATAATCCTTTTGCCCTCCTAAGCGATTCTTATGATTTCTGGTTATCTTTTAATTTACATATGCTTAAGTTATACGATAAGTAAAAATACAGGCATTCATAAACCTTTTTCTCTCAGAGATTCTAGCAAATATATCTTTAGAACTGAATTCTTGAGCAAGTCAGGACCAGGCTGCTTCAGAGCTTTTCAATTACATGGACTGGCTACAAGAGAAAATTACCTGTTCCCAAGGTGGAGACAGAATGGAAGAATTCCATCCCATGTATTTTCCATTGGGTGAGGAAATGCAAATTTCTGAAGATTATGGGCATGTTGCTCTGCCTTCACTGAAGACCCAGCCTCCTCTAATATTTAATCGAAGTCCTACAAATCACAAATGAATGCCACTGAACTTGAGTCCTTCAGAGATAAAATCCCATTTCTTGAGTCTTTCTCATATTCCAGACAGATGGAAGAATCGGCTATTTTCAAAACTGATCTGGGCAAGACCTTGAACAATGTTTTGAAGTTAACCTTGTTTGGAGCATAAATTTGGACTAGATGACCTCCACAAGGCCCCTTTGAGCTAAATTTCCCAGTTAATCTATCTTTCTCTGCAGGGGGATTCTCCCCAGACAGTTTCCATCTTTCCTGAAACACAGTGTACATACACAGACATTGAACTACATCTTGGCTCTGAACAAAAGTTATTTTGGGTGCCTTATAATCCTGTTCATACACCTCAGTATTATCTTCACTTAACAGTTCTGCCTCATGTTCAGCCTACGATGGATGCATCACAACCCCTACATCCTTTCCTGCATAACTCTCATTGAGTTTTTTCCAACCCAGTAGGTCCCTAGTTGAATATTTTTGTATACCTGAACTAACTTGTATTTATCTCACTGAGTTTTTTGGGTTTTTTTCAGCCTACATCTCCTGTTTGTTGAGATAATTTTGAATTCCAGCCCTATCTTTTGATGTACTTTCACATCAAAGTCCCCTCAAAGCTTGGTATTTACAGATTAAATAACCAGGAGGTTATTAAACACTTCCTGATCTCTCTCTCTCGGTTCCACCTACTTCTTACAAGTAAGCCACCGAGCAAACATGAAAGACCAAAGGAAGATATTATTTTGCTATTGGATACTGCTTCTGAGCTACATTTTCACTGAGAAAAATAAAATCCTGTTATGGCTACCCCTAAATAAAGGCAGTGTCATGCTCCAGAGCACAAAACAGTTGAAATCCTACCAGGATGAAGGGTCATGTCCTGAACCAAGCCAGCTAACACATTTGAGACACACATTGCCCTACTGAAGGACAAGGTGCAGAAGGAGCAGTGGGGGAATAAGCCTGGCACTTGCAGCACAGTGCTGAGAAGGGTGCATTAACATCTTCTGTCAAGCTGCTGCCTTCCTTCAGAGAGCTGTGCTGTCTACCTGCTCCCGCTGCAGGGTGTCTCAGCAGTCTGTGTGTCCCAGGCCCGTGGCTTATTGGCCAAATGCTTTTATTTCACCCATGCAGAAGAGCATCTGCACAGCTGTTTCATATGAACCAATGTGTGGTTCACAGTTGTAGGAGCCATCTGTGCTGAGTACCATTTTGACTGCTCTCCTGATGCTTCTAAGAGTAGCCTTGCTCTCCCTTTTTTTCAAATGTTATTGTCTTGGGGTGACTCTATCATGTGTATCCCCTATCATGCTCTATGCCCAAAAAGTAATATTGTGCCTTTTCTGTGCCTTTAAACTGAGCTTGAAAAAAAAAAACAGACGAACTTTCCAAAGCAGCTTCTCAAGGACACAGAGATTACACTCCTCAGTTGTTGTCTGACTGCGGAAGGCACGAAGGGAGCACCCTGCTTGCTTTTTCTTCAGCCAGCTGGGTTTTTTCCCTCTTGGCATGAGACGGAGAGCTGAATTTTGTTTCCTGGGACTTTAGTTTTTTTTTTCCCTTCTTCTCTTCTGAACTGTTTCAACATCAGAACACATCAGGAGAATTTTCTCCCTGAGGCCCGGAGGTGGGCCCGCGCCCTCACTGACCAGCTCCGAGGAGGAGAGAGACCACACCTACAGAATGACTCTGAAATCTTCCCAGGTTTCTCTCTATAGCTAGGGTTTTAATTCATTATTTAGCATCATTATCCTTTTCCTGTGTGTTTGTTAAAATAAATAGTTTTTATCTCTTTCACTTTCCTTCGAGGAAAAATTTCCTTTTTCCCCCGAACCCTGTGGTGGGGAAGGGTGGTTGTAACCTGGTTTTCTCTCAGGGGCTATATTACTAGATTTTGGCCAAACTGGCACAGTTATAGAGCCCCCAAGACTACACAGCACATTTATTAAGTGAACAGAATTTGTACCACACTGATAGCACTCCCTGGGAACATAGCTCTGAAGCTAAATGCTTTTGCCATGCACAGATGTCAAGCCCCATAAGGCTACCACGAGTCACACATGGAAATGTCAGCAGTCTGTTAAACGGGGAGTGGAGGGGCGTTTACATGATTATCTCCAATTAGATGGAAATGTGAGAAGAAACTCTTGCTAAAGAACTTTCAGACTTTTAATCACCTCTTGTCAATGGCTACAGCTCTTCCCATCTAAACATAACGAGGGCACAAAGTCCTGAGAGCAGATCTGTAACCTTAGTTTTGCAAGGACCCAAAGGCTGGACCGTCTCTGCACAAAGCACTCCTTTGGAATATGCGAATGAATCTGCCCTAGACTTGCATCACATCGGTGCTGCAGACAGCTCTCTGTCCATGCACTCAGCTCATCACCATCAGGAATGATGGGCCAGGAAGTCACAGTTTACTTCCAGGATGATACGACTGGCCCTCCGGTTTTCTTTCAGTGCTGGTTGGGGGAGTTCTGCATCAAGCTCCCAGATTTGGGATACATCCTTGTTGTTGCAGGCCCATGTAAGCTCATGAAATTATCTTTGGACAGGTGCATCATAAATATGAGAATATAAGGCCAGACATGGGAGCAACTGTTGAGGGCAGCAGAATGGGTATTCCTGCCCTTTGGTGTTACTACCCCCTAAGTGAGATAAACTACCTGGGATAAGGGAAATCTAAATGTGCAAACAATGTTTTGTAGTTAAACAATTAAACTAAAGGGAAAATTTTACAGTACTTTGGTCCCATTGGCAGGGTGCCTATTCTCCTGCCATTTCTTCCTGCAGGCTATGGAAGCAGTTTCTCCCAATACACCCTATCTGCAGAGGTCAGAAAGGGCAGCTCACATCAGAGGAGGTCCTGGTATAGACACAGAGACAACTTTTTCTCTGCAGCGATGGCCCTACTGCTCGCCCCAGTGTCTCGTCTTCCCTCTGATCCTCTGCCAGGTTCTAGCTTTTCCAGTTCCACTCTTCCACCAAGCACATTCCACTAGAGAATACCAATTGGATCATTCGTGTTCTCACAAACTCTGTTGTATTACTAGTAATAGGCCAAATTTCAAATATCAGTGTAACAGAAAGAGGTAGCGCTCCTACTTCTGCATTAGCTCAGTTCACTGTAGAAATCCAGTTTGTGTATCCAAGTTCTGACTTGGATGTTCAAACAGGAGACCCCACAAAGCCTTAAGTAGAAAGTGTGATCCATAAGCCTACGTGAGTAATGTCAGGTGCATTTTTTAGTCAAAAATCACATGTTTCCTCTCAGAGATAAAAGCTCTTCCAATAACTGATAAGGTAGGTTTAAGACTCAGTGTTTAAATGCTGTCTGTCAAAGCCTGCATCCATGCCTGCACCCTTACTGAGAACATTTTCGGGGAGATTCAGCTCATCTAACATATTCATTATTGTAGGTGTCTTCATCTGAACTAGTCACTCTGGACTCCCTTTTATAAACAATAGAGGGAAATAGGCAATTTTACGCTGTGACTCATCTGACATATCTTAACATCTGTTTTAGGATAAAGTGAATCATGCTCTAGAGATGTTCCTTTTCTTTCTTATTTTTTTCTCTTGAGGCAGCTAAGCTTACTAAACTGGGCAGCAATATCTACACACCTCTCTCTCCTTCTGCCCTAGAATCCATCCAGATCACAACAGCTTCTCTTAGTCTCTGAATATATAATTTTTGCTTCAGCTTTTTCACATACACAGTTTGTGTTCTGGTCAGTTCTTTGCCATGGCTTACAATACGTTCACTGGCGAAGTCCTTCAGGAGTTATCTCTCAGTGCTTTCTTCCTACATGTCCCCATCATTCTGCAGCTGTCTCCTCACATACTTCCAGGGAACGAGCAGGACATCATAACATCTCTGTGCCATGTGAGTGTCTGCAACCTGAGTAAAACATTTGTATTTTCCTAGGGCTGGCTGACTTATACTCCTACTTTGCTTCTGTCTCCATGTTTTCACGGTGTCCAGCTGAAACCTAGTTAGGTGGTAGTTGAACACCCTACCATCCTCAAGTTAAACAGGAAGAATACAACAAACATAGTTTTGTGAGAAGGAGCTGTATTTTAAAATCACATTCTGCATGAGACCAGTCTCAAGTGAGCCCTGCAGAACGCAAGAGGAGCATTCTTGTGGAGAGTTCATCTACTGGCACCTGCAAGAGAGCGAGAGAGGTCTGTGTGTGCCATTAGTGTTCTCAGCACAAGCTGAGAATCCCATTTTCTTGAACCTTGCTAGAATTTCAAATATACCTGCAATGCTGATTACCCACAGATGTATTAGTTCCACAGTACCATTGCCAAATTCTCCTAGCATGGACTCAAATTCTATCTTGCATCACTACACCATTTGCCTAGGTACCAGAGGCAAGCTGTGTTCCAGACAGCAGTAATCTCTTGGTTTTGCACTGACGTGGTATTGGAGCGAGAGCTGCCTGGGGCGAGCTCATGATAGAGATCCATAGGAATTCATTCCCTCCTGCAGAAATTCCAGAGCCAGACCACGACTCCATTGTGGTGTGTGAATTTGCTTGCTCCTGAAGAGCTGCTTTGCAGGTGGGGTAAAAAGGCAATCACAAGATGCATCACACTGTGCAAAGATGTGATAATCTCTGCTCCTGGAGATCCCTGAGGATCCCTGCAAGTCCTAAAATATTTCTTTCCCGTTCAGCAGCAACTGGGAAGCTGGGTTGTTTCACCCTGCTATGAGACGTCTGAGTGGTGCAGAAGGCTGTCAAACCATCATTCTAATGTGAAGCAACAATTTCCATCTTCCAGAGCTGCAGAGAGAAGGCAGAATCCATTGCTGCTATGCCAACTGAGCAAAGAGATCATTGCTCATGCCTAGAAAGGCTCTGCTTAAATATCCACTGCGGTAGCTCGCTGCGCTGCACTGCACAGTGATCCCACAAACTGAGCAATAAATTAACTCACTCTGGATGGAAAAGGGACAGTCATACAAGCTGATCCTGAGAAATCCTGTGCTGACACCCTTTCTTCCTCAAATGTCAAAATTAGAAGACACAGGAAAGCATGGGGTGGGATGCCCCTTCCAAGGGGACTTAAGATCACAAGGTTCATTTACCTTACAGGGCTTTTTTCACTGTAATATTATGTAGAAGCTTTTGACATGTGACCTACTTTTCTAATCCTCCAGTCACCTCTCATATTTCTTAGTACTTGTTTATTGTTTTGTTTTGGGTTCTCTCTCCTTTTTTTTTTTTTTTTTTTTTTAAATGATAGAAGCAGCTATGGTCTAAAAAACTTTTGGACAAAAGGGAAAAAATACAAGCAAAGGGATGGATTACAATCTATTTCTAGTTTCAGAAAAAAACCCAGCAATTCTATTACTGAAAAGGAATCTGTAGTGCAATATTAAAAGATAAATTTCTTTAAGAATGAAATTACTCTAAGAAGGATGAATATTCTATTGCATATGTAAGGTTGGTGTTCATCCAGGAGAAAAAAGGACCTTTTATAAGGTCATATGAAAGATTTGCAGCAGTAGGAAATGTTTCTCATTTACATTCCACAGTTTTTTCTTCTTTTAAATATTTTCTAGCAAAGAAAATGGTTTCAGGCTAAGAGAACCCATTCACTAGACTTACTTTTCTCTTTGTTAGCCCACTACCTATAGACAAAAGTGTAGTTTTGCTATTTGCTAAATCTGAGCAGTATTTAACAACAAGAGCAGCCCAGCTGAAACAAATAGTCTCCTTTGTGTAGGAAGAGAGAACTCGGTGAAAAAGTGGCAGAGCTCCAACAAAAGGCTCAGTCCTGAGAGATACTTAGTACTCTGGCACTGATCCATCATGGCTCCCAGTTTGAAAACTGCAGATCTATCTGTGTCTGTATTGTCAAGCATTTCCTTAGGCACAATGCAAGAGCAAAACACCCCGGACCCTGCAGGACACAGGCCCAAACAAGAAGAAGAAATAACCTGAGCACATCTTCTGGGTATAACAGAGGTCTATGAAATGCTGGGACAGCTGATGAGGTAAAAAGCTGACCTCAAGAAGCACCCGATTCATATACAACTGTTGTGTGAGCCAGGTTTTTTAATAGATAATGACTAGTGAGGTAGCTCTATTACTACCAGCTGGTATCCTGTTCTTCATCTTTAAATATAGGCTGGAAGTAATTAAAGTTAATCCTATTATACATGCTACATGGAAGATTTGAGAACCAAAGACATTGCTTGGCACTTGCTTTAATTCTTTTTTTTTGGGG